>JAQFVV010000728.1:0-249781 GCA_028023455.1 Epiperipatus broadwayi | reverse complement strand
AAGCCCTGATACATTTGCAATTATTAATGTGTGGACATAGATATGTACCAGATGATGATAGAATGTCATTATGCAGTTAATTGGGAGAATGATATTATAGATAATAAAAAGATAAAAGTTAGATTGAAAAACATTGAATCACTGAACAGAAGTCACTAAAATATATACTTTTACAAAACCATGCAAAAATTCTTTTAGAAAAAAAAAAAGATAAAGTAAGACTAATTGTTCATAACAAAAAATTAAGAAAGATTCCAGAGGGTTTAGTATTCTTTAAAAAAAAATGGAAAATTGAACAAGATTAAGAATGATTATAGAGATCAATGATGCATTTAGCCATAATAATTTTTTAAATCAAAGAAAAAAAAATGTTCTAAAGATATATATATATAATGTAAGATTTTGTGAGAATTGAAGTAGTTATGTATTGACTTGAGAATGAAAAAAATATGGGATAAGTAAATGAACAATTAAATAAAGCAGCTATATTAATAATATTAAAAGGTTTAAAACTGATTAATTGAAAGGAAGTCAAATTTTGTCAAATAATGAAAAAATAAAATGGCTGACAGTCCAGATAATATGTTGTTAGAATTATGTATATAGAGATGTGCCAGATTAAAGGAGAAAAAAAAAAGATAAACGGAAAGATTAGGATGAAGTTTTATTATTGCTTAACAGTTCGGATTTGTGCCTGGAATTTTTGCACTGAATTAATTGGTTGAATGCTTTTATGAAAGTATAGAAATTGGTGCATATGTGATTGTATACTCTTATATTGGATAACTATCAGGTTTCTCCAAAAATAAGACCCAACCAGAAAGTAAGTCTAGCACAAATTTTTTAGGATGTTTGTAATGTAACCATAGTTAGGAAAATAAAGAAAATTTTTGACATACATTATTTCTCTGTTTTGCAAATGTGTTTCAGTAAAATCACACCAGTACTGCTCTAACAATATAAAGAAGCTCTAACATTGTCCAATCTTAAGACTCACAAATAATTAATCAGAATGCAGACACAACACACGAGTGACCTCTGGTGATGGGAAAATATTTACTATATTATCAAATGCATTAGATTTTTTTCCCTTTTATAATGAAAGTTAATCAGATGAGCATAGATTTTGGAATTACTATATTATTATGTACATCATACATTATAACAGACATGCTTACAGTAAAGAAATGATATCAGAATATTATTTTCGATTTTTTTTGCTGTGTATCTCTTATTTCTTCCATTACCATAACATTTGATTTACCTTAATAGATTTAAAGAAAATAAAATTCCCAGACAAAATGGGTGGAAAAAGAAAAAGTTATTCATTGAATACAAAAATGGAATTGTGGAAGAACTCCCGGGACCAGAATCTCATACATTTCTGCAAAGAGAAATTGAATTTCCGAATGGTCCGAAAATGGCGTAAGCAGAGTACGATAACCTCATGTCACCAAGTGGATGAGGAAAATGCTAAGAAGCATAATAAGTGTGGATCAGGGCAGCAACCATTATTTCTGAAGTTGGAAGAGATTGTCTGGATGAAGAGCAAGGGCTTTGGTGGTTGGCAAGGCTGATTGATATTCAAGTATTTGCCCTGGTAATGGTACCATAATTACAGATTCCCAGAAGAATTCAAAGCATCACAACACTGGATAGATGGCTTTCTTCAATGACACAAACTGTTTCTAAGAAGATGGCACTATTCAAGCTGGAAGATGCTGAAGTTATTAAATGTGATTGCATTCAAGGCTTTTGTTGATGGCATTGACTTTTATAAATACCAACTCTCCAACATGATTGCTATAGATGAAACTGCAGTGTTTATGGCTCAAGGATCTAAAATGATGATCGGAGGAGTGCCTCATCAGTCTACGTTCCTGCCACTGGTTATGAAAGTGCATGTGTTACGTGTATTTTGGCAATTCATCTGAGAAAAAACCTCCACTTTTAATCATCAGTAAGGGCAAGAACAAGAAGTTTGAACATGTTTCAGCATTTATGTTCACTTGAAACTGAAAAAATCCGGTGCACACAGATAGCTATAAGAAAGTGGCTCAACTTAATGCTACCACTTTTATGAGGTAACCAAAGAGGTCTGCTGGTTGAGGATTCAGCCAGCATACACCGTGCTAAAGATATGAAGAACTTCTTAACACAAAGAATAGATCGAATAATTATTCCTGTAGGAATGGCTGTCTATCTTCAGACTTTGATATTGCAATACTTAAGCTATTCAAAGACCATTTGCACACAAGAATCAATGACTACATTGAAAATAGATTGGATAAAAATGAATGTGGAAACTATGTGAAGCCTAGCCTGCAAGAGATCATGATATGAGTGAAGAATTCATGGGATAAAATGACTGACATCTCACTGCCAATGTGCACTATAAGCAGGCTACATGGACAAGATGTGCTCATTTAAGGATAGCTTTAGTGCTGGACATAAGAGATTAGGGACAATGGTTCTATAAGAAATAAATTTATAAGACATTCAGGCAGAAATTCTTGGTTTGAAATTTTATGATGATATTCCAGAAGATGACATGATTATATTTGAATAAAGGTAAAATTTTGTATATTAATTTTTGAATAAAATAGATTCTTGTGCATTATAAATACCGTATTCTGTTATTTATAGTAACCGGATCACTATACAACCCCTTTATTACCTTGGTTGTAACAATTTCCTGATGAGCATGTTGCAGGAAGGGACTATCAATTGGCATTCCCCAATGCAGATGTTAACCCCCCCCTACAACAATATTTCCTGCTCATCAGAGGATGTAGCACCATAGAGACTGGAAGCATCTAGACATTTCTGTGTTTGGTTTTCCAAACAGTGCCACTAGAGTTCCATCTCACTACAACCTGACTTATGTAGGTCTAGTTATGCCAGACATAGCTCAGGAGGCATGAAATTCTTGTGAACAAGTGCAATGAATGATAAGTGATGCAAAAAATAATAGAACTGAACAACTGGATAACTAAAATTAATTTTAAGTAACAACAATTTTATTTAACAACAGGTTTAATTAAATGTCCATCAAACAAAATATTTCATTGACAGTCCCTTGTACCTCTTTGGCCTACTTCCAATAACATTTTTATATGACTTAAAGAATGTAATTTGTTGAGAGTATAATAAAGTCCTTCTTTCAATAGTTTTTTAACAATTTATATCTTTAGTCATTTAGTTAATTCACAGAGAGGAGTGTAATATATGAAGACAACAGAGATAATAATGAAGACAACTGATAGCATTTAATTCAGAGTTTCACTTAATTCAAACAAATATTTCATTTACGGTCCTTTGTGTTTCTTTGGTATACTTCCAATAATAGCACTTAAAGAATGTAATTTGTTGTATAATAAAGTCCTTCTTTCAATATTTCTTTAATATCCATGTGATGACTCATTTTCAGTTCATTTATGAAAAGGTTAGAAACAGTTTATTGATCAATAGTTCATTTACAAGTCATTGTAATAAAGTTCATCCTTCATTTCAAATGAAGGCTCACTTTGATTTATCTTGCGTAAAGAATTCAATAAGTAAATGTGCATTTATATGCATAAGTTTCATTATTTTCTTCACATAAAATCAGTATTCAGGTAAGCATTTGTAATCCATATAGTACTTCATTATTTTTTTAATTTATCAAATCAGGTAATGTAAACAATTCTGGGTTTGTGGACTATTCATAATCCAGTCAAGTATAAATATGCATTTATATGCATAAGTTTCATTATTTTATTTATATACCATCGAGATGCATGTAAGCATTTGTAATTTTTATTTAGTTATTCTAATATATAGCATAAATATTGTTATTTGGTCTACCACAGATGTATATTTCTATCTATAAATTGATCAGCTGTTGCATTTATTTATTAGTCAGTTAGAGTTATATATAATAGCTCAGTATTTCTGAATCTTCTAGGTATACTTATTTGTATATCCGTAATATAAATCATTATAAGTATTCATTTTTAGTTGTTTTTTTTAATCTAGATGCTTCTTCATATAAGAAGTTAATCATTTATGATTTGCCTCATTAAAAATGCCTTTTGATTATAGATATTTTTAATATTTATAATTTATCATTAATAAAACGTATATTCCAAGGTTCCTTAAAATCAGCTGTCAATTAAATAGTCAAGCAACCCTTAGATGAAAATTTTAATCTATTAACTCTTCACTTTTCTTACTTTTCAAAGTCTCTTTTTAAAATCTACTTTAAAAATCTGCCCTGAATTTCCAACTCATCTATTTATATTCTGATCCCTGGATTGTTAAGGAGCCTTTCCCACTGTATCTGATTTGTTATACAGCTCTCATTTAAGCCTGAGTGCTTTTCTCTTCTTAAGGATTGGACACTCTACTTTTCGCGGGACAGATAAGAAATCATAAGGATGAGCCATGGTTTCCAATTTGATAAGACTGCCTCAGGCGATTATCACACTTTATATGACAACATCGTTTCAAAAATTAAAAAAGTCATATTTTTAATAAATGCCAGCTTTTATTTATATCGTAATTTAAAACTATAAAATCAGTAATGATTTTCTTTTAACTATAAACTTTTTGCGTTATTTCTTTTTTAATTTGATAAATTATCTTTCTTTTTTCATTGCTGTCAATTTTCATGATTCCTTTGTTTCTTTAAATTTTTAGTTTTCCTTACCCATTATTAAGTCTTTTCTTTTTTAATGACAAATCATGCTAGTCTTTTTTAAATGGGGGGGGGGGATCTTTTGAATACATATGTGGAACAATATATCTGTTTCATTATATATATATAATTATTCTTGTACATAAATAAATGTAGACTTGTGCATGAAAAAAAAAGTCCTAGAGTGTGTTATGGAGCAAAAATTAATATGATCAGTATCTTATATTCGGAAAAACAATATGAGAGAGAAAAAATTATTTTGGTTCAAGATATATTATATTAAAAATTCTTAACATTTGTAAAGTGTGGGATCAAGAAACTGATGACTTCAAGTTGAATATTGCATTACAAATAGGATTTAACAATTAGATTATTTTGTTTGATTTACAAATTATTGGAGGAATAAGATAAAGCCTTCATAGGCAATGATATGTTGTTGATCTGGTGACCTGAACAACCACTATGGAGGATAGATGGAAGCTAAGTAAACTAAAACATAATACATGCTTTGTATACAAATTCCATTAGGGTGTTTATAGGATGAAATGATCCAAATAGTAAAAAAAGTATGTGATGTCAATACAAAATATGAGAATGCTGATGTAGAGATCGATAGAATTAATTTTAACGATATGATTTTAAGGTTGTCACATCTTAATTCTCCTATATTCTGACAGATTTCTTTGTTCTCATTAGATTTACACTTTCAATTTTCATTTTAATATTAAACCATTATTATTTATCAGAATATAATAAATTTGACCTCATTCAATAGATATTTTTGTTTAGAAATTGAATAAATTTTAAAAAAAGCACATTTGATTTCTGGAATTATATTTTGGTGAGAACAAAATGCTGTCACATCATCAAATTTCAGGTGGTGCCCCATTCAATTTGCAAAATGAACAAAATCTTTGTTTTATGTTTGATTTAAAAAGCTGAACATATTTTTTAAGTAACTACTAAATCTATTAATTTATGCTTTAAAAGTTTAGAATTTTTTGGAATTTTTACAATATCACTGAACATTATAACAATCTGATGAGTGACCTCATTTCTAGATAGCTGTGTTTTCCTGTGACCTTATTGTCTATAGTAACACTATTCAGAAGAAAATATTCATTTAACAATGTTTATTTTTGATTTTTAATAATTATTACACAACTACAATACAAATATAATCATAAACTGTTCAAAAAAATCAAGTTTTTAGACCAACATAATATTTTCTTGATGATTGTAATATTTCTGTGAAATACATTCTGCAAAGTTCATGATCAATAAATAAACAATGTCTATTTGTCATAGTATGGTTTCAGTTACTTAGTTATACCGATTATTCAATTTTCCCCACCATCTTTTGATTTATTTTTTTTTACCATCTTTTGATTTTTTTTTTTTTTTAAAAAATCTTCCCCAAAGCTTGATTGTGAGAATGAAAGACTCGGTTAAAAGTACAAATAATTTTCTGCTATTTTACAGTTATCCATTTCAGATTTATTTATAGATTTAGAAATTTCACTTTTATACAATAATAATACTGCATTAAATTTAAAATAATAACAATTCTAAAATTGAGGTAATAGAATAAAGTACATTAAAAAGATAGAAACAATATCAATTGTTATTGCATGGTCATAGTATTTATTGGTTAGTTAGTCTATCTGCTTTTGATTAGAGAAGTTTATTTTAAATAATGGATCTTATCATGAAATTGACATTGTATTTCATTGTTTATTTAAACATATTTATAAAAGTATGCGAAAAATTCCAAATATTTATAAAAATGCAACAGCAACAATTAGATTACATAATGATACTGGGAAAGTCAACATTGAGAAAGGTGTAAGACAAGGTGACTCCATATCTCCAAAACTTTTTACAGCAGTGCTGCAAGAAGTATTTTGTGGATTAAAATGGGAAACTAAAGGAGTAAAAGTAAATGGAGATTATTTAAGTCATTTAGATTTTGCAGATGATGTAGTTGTTTTTGCAAATAATGCTTCTGAGCTGCAGGAAATGTTGCAGGAGTTATCAGATGAAAGTAGGAAAGTAGGACTAAAGATAAATGTTAAAAAGACTAAAGTAATGTTTAATCGATTTGCTCAAAATATGAAAATAAAGATTGATTATGATGAATTAGAAGAAGTTAAGAGTTACAAATACCTTGGTCAGATTATTAATACAGATGGAAACATAATAGAGGAAATTAATCATAGAATTAAACTTGGTTGGAGTGCTTTTGGTAGAAATAACTTGATACTAAAAGGAAATATGCCTATGTGTTTGAAAAGAAAGGTTTTTAACAAATGTGTTTTACCAGTTCTTACTTATGGATCTGAGACTTGAACACTTAATAGAAGATCAATACAGAGACTTCAGACCACTCAAAGAAGTATGGAGAGATGTATGTTGGGAGTAACAAGAAGAGATCGAAAATGCAATGTATGGGTAAGAGAACAAACAGGTGTTACTGACCTCATTGAAAAAATTAAAAGATTGAAGTGGAGTTGGGCTGGACATATTTCTAGAAGAGATGATAATAGATGGACAATTGAAATTTTAAAGTGGATTCCAAGAGATTGTAAAAGACCCAGAAGGAGACCACATGTAAGATGGATGGATGAAATAAGAAAATGTGTAGGGGTGATGTGGAGAAGAGAAGCTAAAGATCGGAGAAGATGGATTAAACTTGGAGAGACCTTCATCCTGCAGTGGATTGATAATGGTTGATAATGATGATGATGATGATAAAAGTATGATCTCGACTTCAAATTTTATATACGTTTTTCATATTTTTAAATTATTTTTTTTTCATAATTTCACTTTTTTGTTAAACAGTTCATAATATATTGGAGAAAAACCTCATTACAAGTGACATAAAATTGTTTTTATCATATATTTTTAATTTATTTCTAATGAGAAAAATTTTTTTTTGTTAGTCCAGCATATCAAAATGTCTTTTTTTCCAAAAATTGCAGAAATTGGGATTTGTAGTCTATTGTGATAAATGAAAAAAGTATTATTAAAAACTAAAGGGTTATATTAATATAAATTAATCAAATGAATCACTTAATTTGAAATAATTCTATATCATCAATCCTTATTCAATGAATTCATTATCAACTGAAACATAAATAGATGGAAATGCTTAAATTTTTCTGTGAGATAACTTTCGAGGAAAAATTCTTCACATTTATATCCACTAATAATCAATTAATTACAATCTATTGTTAATAAAACATTAGAATCTATCATATTGTTGGCAACTTGTATTTATGAAATTTCTGCTTTGTTTTGCTTTATTTTCAATGTAAAAATAGGATCAAATGGTTTTTGATCATTTGATATATTTTCCCTGCTTCAGTATTATTTAAATTTTTCATATTGAATTTGGGGGGAGGGTAATAGTTGGTAAGACACACACGCCACGTGATGGCATTGTTGCTACGCAAAAACTATAAAATATGAACATTTCCAGGCCGTATTTATTTTGGATTTTCTTTTTCTTACAAAAAAAAATCCAAAACACAGAATTTGTACTTTCTATTTTTTTTTTTTTTTTATTAACCTCAACAAATTTAGAACAAAAAAAAAATCAAACACAGAATTTGTAGTTTTTAAAGGTCTTTTTTTATTAACATCAACAAATGTACAACTTATTATGGTTTGGGGGGGGGGTTCTTTTTTTTTCTTATGTAAAACTTAGTACGCTTTTCTTATTATTATCAACAAATTATAAACTTATTACAGTTGTATTTTTGGTTTCCTATTGTTGTTTAAAAAATAAATCCTAAAGTTAGTACTTTTTTTTTTTTGGTTTTGCTTTTTTTAAATAACGTAAACAAATTTAAAACTTAGTATGCATTTTTTTTGTGGTTGCACTTTTGTTTTGTTTAAAACAATATCAACAAACAGCATCAACAAATTTAAAACTTATTACGCTTGAAACGGTATTATTTAGCCATCATCTCATTTCACCTACTATATTCCATCATAGTTAGTATCTTTTCCACCAGTTCAAACCCTCACAGTCCACGTATATAATCAGAATTTATTTTGATAATGTAATAGTGTATATTTACGTGTATGTGTGGATATATGTGCACATTTAATATATTAATGTCTGTAGGCATATAATATATACAGTTATAAATTTAAAATTAATAAAATGTAATTAAATTAAGTTGTGTGAACATTATTATATGTGTGTAATCACTTACATATATATGCGAGAAAAGCCATAATGCAATAGATTTAAAGAAGCATTACAACTCTTTTAAATTAATATAAATTTGAAATATCAGTTAACAACTCTTTATTTAAATGCATTGGTATATAAATTTCAATTCCTGGGATAGTCTCACATAACTTTTTTTTTAAAAAGTTATCTGTTTTTATAAAAAAGTTGTACATTTTTGGAAAACCATCTGTAAGCAATTAATGAAACTTGGGATTAAAATTTTAAATGTATTTTAAAAATAAAAACTTGCCTATTTCTTAAATTAAATTCTAAAACTCTGAATGCTTGTTAAATAATAACTTATTCAGTTATTATGCTATTACTTGCTAGTATTTGTTTTATATATGTTTACTTTATAATTTATGATATGCCCAGTTCTGAACGGAGATTGATTCCATAAATAAAATTTGAGGAGGATGTGAATGTAATAAGATTTCAGCATTGATCTGAATATGTAGTCTAGTTTTGTACATACATAATCTGAAAAGAGAGAGCATATTGCAGCTATTAAGTATTATTGAATGATCTTTATTAAATGTTATGGTGATAAATCACCATCACAAACATAATAGGGAAGGCATAGTAAAATAAGGCATGAATACACTGTTAGATAATTAAATTTGTAATAAACTTTTAAATGATATTGCATCAGATGAGATTCTGTTCTCAAACTTGCTCATCATTGTTACCCACCTGTGTGTGTTGTTCGATGCACTTATGTTTATTTAATCTACATTTAAGAATTAAAATATATTAAATTATAATCAACGTGTTGCATATCATTTGTAGTTCATTCCAAATCTTAGTTAAATTCCTTGATATTAGCGTTAATTATTAATATATGCATCAACAAATTTAACACTTATTACGGTTTCTTTTTTTGGTATAAATAAATTAAAAAACCAGCTGTTCGCAGCTACAATAATAAATCAGATGTATAGCTTGAATAGACTGGTCATTAATTGTGAGAATCAAATGTCTAGGTTTTCCTGCGATATGTTCTTTGTCTCATTGACATTATCCAGAATACATTATTTGACGTGTTACCTACTTCAAAGTATTGTTCAGACATACCCTTTGATAAGTTTTGCATCTTAAAACTTGACTACAGAAGTGTGTAAATGCTCAATAATTACTGCTTGGTCAAATCATTTGATTTCAATATAAAAAATATTAAATTGTATTTACAACTAACGATTTATACATAAATGTAATACACACACCCTCACACAATACCATATAAAAGTGTGAAGTGTGCGAATTTGCATAATTTACTGTGATGCGACCTGCAATGTGTAGTACAACAGAACTGTTGTATACATGTAACACATGGCTGTGAAAATACATTCATCCATGTAAATGGCCTTTTTATGTGTTTTAGCACATAAATCGCACCATCACACAGCGTGTGTTTAATCAACAAATACCTCTTTGGATTTTGGAATGGATTGTGATATTCTTTCTTGAAATATAAAAGTCATTAAAAATGTTGTGTTCATGTCCTTGTCTTTTTATAAGTTTTAATGAAACTATTACTGATTATTTTTTCCACTGCTTATATGATATTTATTTGTAGTTCCATTTGATTCAACACAGTTATTTATAGGATAGTTTCAGAATTTCAACAAACTTTTTACCATATTTATACCGACCCAAAAAATGTACCTTAGTCCTTGAAAACAAACATCCACAGTAGATTTTACAAAATGACTGTTTTATTGTGAACAATACACTCGGAGGGAATAATGGTAGTTAAAGTAATAAGGGAAAATGCAATATCTTTATGCCTTGCTCTGCATTCTTTAAAATGTTCCTTTTTAACTCTGTGATTCTGATAGCTTTTTAAGTGTAGTTTTTTTTTTTTTCAATAAAATTAATATCGACTATTAATTTAGAAATTCAATGTCTGATGGCCATTTAGTTGTTTTACCAATTTAGATCTTAATGTCAGCACAACAAAAGGATAAAATAATATCATAGTTTAAGATCAAAAAAAAAGGATAGATTTAAAGATGATGGACTAAGCTATTTACAAGATTCACAGTTATTGAATATTGTAATGATATAAAGCACTTGACCCAAATTATCAGTTATTGTTTCTGTTAACTTTTCTATGTTGGATTTATATTCATTCCCCCCCCCCCCTTTTTGTTATCCCCACCAAGTTCCCCCTTTTTCTACTTTACTATAACAGATTAGTATAAAGTCCCATCATTCATTAGCTTTTTGCTGCATTCACATTTGCATTAACTGAAACAATTGTTTTATATTATCATTCTTTAATTATATATACAATAATTCTGATTGCAATCTTTTATTTGTGTGGGTGTGTACAATAACATGAATAAGAAAAAAATGTAAAACCATTAGTAATGAAAATGTTAATCTTTTATTATGATCTTGCATGGCATAGTGCAATCAATAACAAATGGCTTATTAATTGGATTCAGGTAACTAGTTTGATTTAACAAGTGATTGTAGTTTGGCATTTCTATTTAGAGATTTCTCTGCATCATGCAAATATATAAGAACTTAGCAAAAGTGATTTAAAATGCTCTGTATTTAAAAATATAGATGGTTACTGCATGATGCGCTCTTTTAAGAAGTTAAAAAGTTTGTAACATTAGCATTGATAATGTTAATAAAAACTGACAAAAGTCTTTCAATTAATTTATGAAAGGTAAAAATGGAATGGGTGAATTAGATGTGATCTTTTCTAAGTATGAATTCAGGCCAGCACTTTTAATTAATGAATTGTTTTAATGTTTGAAACTGATGGATATAGAAACTCTGTGTGAAATTTATTTTCCAAAGAAAGTTTAATTGAAGTGATAAATGGAACATCGAGATGTATCAGTGAAGAATCATATTTTTAAAAATTAGTTTACATAATAGCAGCTGTGCCCATATTAGTAGTGCTTATCTTCCAGTTCATAGAAAGAAGGCTTCTTTGAACTTTATAGTAAAAAACTAAATTTTATTCTTTGAGATTTTAATATATATATTGATAGAATCGAATAGCTGTAAATCTAAAGTTATACAGTATTATTTATGTATTATTCTTTTTATCTTTCTTATTTTTATTACTTCAATTATACTCTATCCATTGATATTTTTATCAAACTTAAGGTTGCTTGAGACTGCAATTTTTTAAAACCACTTGCTTCCAGATTCAGTGTCTACAATATTTTTGTAATATCACTTTTTATTATTTTTGATTGGTTTTTGGAATTTTAAATGCACTTCTCTCTAAAATCTTTGTTATCTTTAATTTCAGCCTTTCTCTTTGTAATTATCTCATTATTTTCTGATATCATGATTTTTTGCTGCCGATTTAATATGCAGTCGGTGCCATTTTGAATTTTAAGAACTATCCCAAATCCACGTGGCCACATACAAGCAATAAATGTGATAAAAGATGTGGTTCCAAACTTGCAGTTGCAAAATCGCAAATTTCATCGAGTCTTAAAAAATAAAAATCATAATATTCATCAACATTTAAAAAATAAATAACCGACATCATTAATATTTAAATCAGGCTTATAATTTTCAAACAGTTAAAGATTCTAACTTCTAAAATACGAATTGTATTAGATGTCAAAAGATTATAATTTATAAAATACTAATGTTAATAAATAATGATGGCGCAAAGTGCCGCAGTTTGCGGGAAAGAGGAAGGATGCACAAGACTAATCAAACCAAGTTTACAATTTCCAAATACTTAAAGATTATAACCATTCATTACAAAATGCCAATTTACATCAATAATTAAGATTTTTTAAAAAAGATCTTTTTACAACTAATAGAATTTTTCATTTCTCACGTGTCATTACAAAATCGTCATTATTTCACATTTAATAAAACAAAAACAAAAAAACAATTATAAATTAAGATAATATAACAGGGCTGGGTTCAAACCCTGTTCTAAAGTATGGTAGGATATAGGCACGCATATATATTTAATCAAAATTTATAATAAATTCGATTCTTTTCTTTTTTTTCTTCTGTGTATGTTTTAAATGGGGAAATAGAAAGAGATTAAAACAGAAAGGGGGAGGGGGGTTATGATGTTTGTGCTCTTGTATTTTGTTTAAAAACGCATGTAGTTATATTGCTGTATGGATGGATAAGTGGAATGAATTCACTAAAAGAGAAAAATAATATGGCAAGGTTTTATTTTCAAGATGGAAGTGAGAATACAGGATCGTCAAAAAGATATGTTAAATGTAACAAAAAAAATCAAAAATGTATAGATTGCTATCTTGATAGATAAAATTTGTTTTAATGAAAAGAAAAATGTTAAGAAAGAAAACAATGAATGGTCGAATATGGATTTTGAGGTGTTGATTGAAATTCCTTGACATCAAGAAAAAAGTTGCTAAAAGATTTTGCAGTATTCAAGGTCAAGAAAGGTATATACATATATAATGTATAATGAATATGTAAAATAAGAATAATAATTGTATAATAATAAGAATACAATAATGTAGAATAAAACTAATAACTGTAATGTATAATGAATATGTAAAATAAGAAGTAATAATTGTATAATAAAAAGAGTATATAAAATAAGACTAATAATTGTATAATAATAAGAGTACAATAATAAATGTAGAATAAAAATAACTGTAATATATAATGAAGATAACTGTATAGCAATTATGTATAATGATTGTGTAAAATTACAATGTTGTTAAATCATAGAAAGCCCAGCTGACCTTATAGGGTCAGAAAACTGTATAAAATACCATATATGGTGAGAAATGTAAAAATACTGTGTGTATGAGAAAACATATGTGAAAACACCACATATGGTTAGGAATGTAAAAGACTCCAGAAATTTTGAGGGGTATATAAACTCCCAGAACCTGATCTAATTATTCTGAGTATTAATTATGAGTCAGAGACTCCTGCCTCTGTAAGTCCAAAAGCAGGACTAGGGTTATTATATGCAGGTCGCCATGACCTTTTATTATTTTATTACGCCTTATAATAGGCAAGGTATATAGTTAAAATTATTCGTATTAAACTATAATCCTACTATCTCAATTCTGCCTTTGTCCATTTATTTACTTGCTGGTCACAAGACACAGCAAACTGGCACAGTCGAAATGGGAATCGAATCCGAAAGTGGCAGTCAACACAGTAAAACTGGCGCAGTTGACACAGGAATTGAATCTGAAAGAAAGTGCAGTCAATACAGGAATGGAACTACATTAAAAATTGGCTCGGTCATCATAGGATCGAATCTGGAAATAATTGCCTAAACAGCAAGCTGAGACAAATCGTAAGTAGATTTGAATCAAAAGAAAAATGGCGGGCATATCACAAGTTTATAAATGCGAATTTAATGTAGAAAATCCGAGTGACTAGCCACTGTATGTTCAGAGGATCAAAAACTACTTTATACTAAATAGTATTACCAAGAATACTGTAAAAGTAGCCTCATTACTTTGCTTCACAGGCCAGAGGGTAATCGAAATGGCGAACAAACTAAGTGGAAATTCGCTGGAGATGCAGAAATACGATGAGCTCGTAACACAGCTAAATGAATATTTCAATCCCCAGCCATCCAAATTTATTGCTTGATTGCACTTTAGAGGCAGAAGGCAAAGAAAGAATGAGAAAATAAAAGAATATAACATTGGTTTAAGAGAGATGGCAAAGCCATGCCTTTACGGTAAATATTTAGAAGAAGCTCTCCTTGAGCAGTTATTATATGGAATAATTGATGACCAGTTTAGGCAGATCTTATTAGCAATAAAAGATCTAACTTATGAGGAAGCTATCAGACGTGGAACAGCTTACGATTTGCTGCTTGACCAAGCAAGAGAGTTCAGAAGTTTCACGAGACCAGAACCACTTCAAACTACAATTTTTAAAACATTTGAAATTAAATCCAAAACAGATGAACAAATTAAATGTTTCTGATGTGGAAAAATTGGTCACAAAGCCCGTGATTGCAATATACCAGAAACTGAAAGTTATCAGAAAATAACCGAGTATCCTGAAAGATGGCACCACCATACAAAGCAGAACAGAGAATTTCCATGCAGAGCAATGGAAAGTAGCTACATAAAAAGTGCTACTATAGACAAATCTGATCAAATTACAATAAATGTAAAATTAATCGACACAGAATCACAGAGAAAAAACATCGTGTGTAGCTGCATCATCTAGATGCCCAGAGAAAACTGATTTGCATAGAACAAAAAAATATGTAAATTGCTATGTTCAGCTAGGTAGAAATAGTATTAATAATCAAGCAATAACAGACTGGACTAACACAGACTCCGGATACAGAGTTCTGAAAAATTGGATAAGAACCAAATAGCCTGCTAGATGTCCTCCCTACCTAGATAAAGGATTGTGGAAAGTACGCAAAAGGCTACCCGTAAACAAAGGCTTTATATTGATGAATGACAAAGTACTTATACCTAGCAATAGTCGCATAAAAATTCTTAGATTACTACATCAGGCTCATCCAGGGATAGTTAGAGCAAAAAACCTGGCACAGAACTGTGTATGGTGGCCAGGAATAAATAGAGACATCGAGCGGTATATTAAAAATTGCGATAAATGTAAAATCCCAGCTGAACTTCTGTTTCAAAAGAAAATATGAAATAAATTATCAATCTTGTTGCCATACAGACCAAAAAGTAATGGAAGAGTAATGGGAGGGAAAGCATTTGAAATAGGTGATAATGTTTGGTCACTGAACAAAAATAAAAAGACTTTTGAAAAAGCAACCATGACAAGTAAAATTGCAAATCAATTAGCTGAAATTGAAACTGATGAGTGTGTAAAACTGCGGAAACTTAAAAACCAGTTGAGAAGATGAGATCTGCCAAAAATAGTAAGCACCAAATGGCAACAATGTGGAAGCTTCAACCAGTCCAGAGATTGACAATCCTGAAGTCGAAGAATTGCCAACAGATAAAAACTCATCCGAAGCTCGGGTAGCCGCATCTAAATCATCATTATCAAACAGCAAATTGGCGAAGCACAGCAAAGACTGCTAGCAACCGGCAAGAACTAGAAATCCTCCGACTCATCTCAAAGACTATGTTAGGTGAAAAACCATACTTCTGGAGTGGGGGAGGAGTGCAGTATTCAAGGTCAAGAAAGGTATATACATATATAATGTATAATGAATATGTAAAATAATAATAATAATAATTGTATAATACTAAGAGTATGTAAAATAATAATAATAATAATAATTGTATAATAATAAGAATACAGTAATGTAGAATAAAACTAATAACTGTAATGTATAATGGATATGTAAAATAAGAAGTAATAATTGTATAATAAAAAGAGTATGTAAAATAAGAATAATAATTGTATAATAATAAGAGTACAATAATAAATGTAAAATGAATATGTAAAATAAGAATAACTATATAGCAATTATGTATAACGATTGTGTAAAATTACAATATTGTTAAATCATAGAAAGCCCAGCTGACCTTATAGGGTCAGAAAACTGTAAAATACCATATATGGTGAGAAATGTAAAAATATTGCATGTATGTGAAAACACCATATATGGTTACAAAGGTAAAAGACTCCAGAAGTCTTGAGGGGTATATAAACCCCCAGAACCTGATCTAATTGTTATAAAAAGTATTAAATATGAGTCAGAGACTCCTGCCTCTGTAAATCCAAAAGCAGGACTAGGGTTATTATATGCAGGTCGCCACGACCTTTTTTTATTTTATTACACCTTATAATAGGCAATGTATATAGTTAAAATTATTCGTATTAAACTATAATCTTACCATCTCAATTCTGCCTTTGTCCATTTATTTACTTGCTGGTCACAAGACATAGCAGGTTTTTGCAAACCTAAAAATACCACGTGGTTTTTTTTTAAAGAAAGAAAGAATAAAAAGAAAACGGTATAATGGAATTGATTAATGAGATTCTTTAGTCGGACTTTGGTGGCTATTCTAGAAAGATTTGTTCTACTAGTAAGATCGCAAAAAATATTATTTTAAAAAATTATATATAACCATCAGCCATGAATAGGCTGGGGTAAGGACCGAAACAGGCTGGGCTCTGCCAGCCATCCTGCGAAGATACTGCAGATGCTGTCTACATAGGAACGAAGCTCCTCTTAAACCTGACAGATAGAAGGATTTTCACTGAACGTCCTTGATATTACATTAAAGGATCGACTAAGAGACACTTATCAAAAAGCACCTAACCACTATTAATAGTGATTTCTCATTAATAATTTTCATACTGTTATGGTAATGTTCAAAATTGCTAGTAGTCATCAGATAACTGGGACTATTTATTTCTAATTCTGTTGTTCTAATTTTATATTAATAACTGTTCCTATAATAGCAGTGGAGAATTATATCCATAAAAACTATTTTAATACTTAACTATTTTACAGCAATTAAAATTATTAATATTATATATATTGTAACTAAAAAATTATTAGAGAATGAATAATGTTTTGGGAATATTAAAAAATATTAATATTCTTATCCATTCATATTTTTTCAATATGGATACTATCATTTTCTTTATATCAAATCTCATTCATTAATAAAAATTTTGAAACTTTGGCAAATATTTTTTCAGAAATTTTGTTTTTATATCGTTTCAATACTTGAGGAGAATGAATAAAAAAGTGTAAAATGAAATATAAACAAATGTAATTATGAATGGTGAAAAATTAAGCAGTAGTATAAAAGACTTTCTTTAATGCTTCATTATAGTTACCACTGCTAGAAGGTTATTTAATTGTACATATATTGTAGTAACAATAATAATAAAAACTAAAATAGAAAATCATTCTTAACTCCATTTCCTGATTAAAAAAAGCTTGACAATGGAAGCACATGATAAAAATAATATAGGATTGTCAAAAAATAGCCTTTATTCATATTTAAAAAATAAGGTAATACATATAAATAACTAAATATAACTCTTATAAAAAAAAAAAAATAAAAACTCAAAATTGCTAGAAAAAAATGAATAACTTCAAAAAATACAACATGACATGAAAATCGGTTAAAAAAAAGATCAAAAGTGTGTAAGATATGAAAAAAACAAAATGGAAGATAAAAGATTAAAACATACAAAAACTTTGTTATTTGGAACAAATAATTATAAAAATTGGAAAATGTGAGAAAATTTTGGCATTTAATATTTCACAAACACAAAAAGCATTTAATAAGTCTAATTACATTAAAAAAAATAAAACAAAGCAAGAATCAAAACATTAACATGTACAGTGAGGATATATATAAGATATGTATCATGACAGGTTAAAACTATAAAACTTTTATCTTTTGAAGTGTAGTGATGTCATAGAAAGCTGAAGATTTCATGGACAGAATGAATAATAAGACTGATAAAAGAAAATATACGGAAAAAAATTCAAAGAAAAAGAATGGTGAAAGATCTCACTATCTGACATTCAGAAGATATAGAATATTTATAGAGGCTAAAAAAATGGGAAAACAAAAAAAAGTAGATGAGGAAAAAATTCTTAAATGATATTAAAGGAGAATCTATAAGATGATTAAAAATCTGATGCTGGAAAAGATGGCAAGAAGTGAAGCCATGAAGTACACTAATCTTTGGAAGTTGAAAAAAGAATAAAGTATCTGTGATGAAATTTTTTAATTAGAATAAAGTAAATCTTTTCATAAAACAAAACAATTTCATGTATATAAAAGCAATGGTGAGCTGCTAACACTAATAATTAAATAAATGATTTTTTAACACTTCACCTAAATTTGCATTGCAGATACATATTTATAAAAATAATCAAGCAAGATCCACAATCCCATTTAAAAATTTAATCCTATACATACATATATGAATTTAATGCTTTACTAAACAAATTTTACTTTAAAATTTACAATGATTATTGATATTTAAGTTTTACAGCATTTTCAAAACACCAAAATTATAAAATTAACCATAAAAAAAACTGTTTCTCTATATGACACTAAAAGATGCTTTTATTTATGCATGAATTAAAATAAAAAAAACATAGAATAACAAAAAACAATGTTCAATCAATTCTGTCAAATGCAATTTTATTTTTAGTATTTAAAAACTATTAAGTAAACACAATTTTTTTTATTACATTACATTAAATTTTTTTTTATTAAATGTTAATATCCTTATTTAAAAAATGTATTTTATTCTATAAGTTAATTAATAGTAATCAAAAACATAGCCTAAATTCAAACAGCTATTAAGTTTTTAGGCTACTCAATTTAAAATATTTTCTTTTGCTCTAAATATTTCTTTTCTTAAAGAAAATTTGCATGTTTCTGATATAAAAACCAGTTTCCTGTAGAAAAAGAGTCGAATTAAAATATTACCATTTTTCTAATATAGATTAAAATCCTTTAGCTTTTTTTTTTTTGATAATCCTATTTGTGTTATGAATATTAAAAAATATTAGGGCATGACTTATCAATGTTGCTTCATTTCATGCATTTTTAAAAATAGATATTATAAAAAATGATTTAAAAATAATAATAATTAAAGCAGTTTAAATAAGTAATACACTAAAAATTATCCAAAAGAGTAAAGATGACTTGTTTAGAATAGGAAGAGAAAAAAATAAAAAAAACTTCAACAATCACATGGCCACTACTTTTTATGCTTGCTTATAACTGTTTTAAAACAGGCAAAATTCACTATACATATTGCCACACACAGCAAGCTAAAGTGATCAATGGATTCCAGAAGGCTTGTGCATAAAATTCCCATCTAGTGCCTACTCACCCAATATTACCAGACTAGTTTCTGGCTTGTGGCCTTCGTCAGTGAGGAGCCTTGGATCTGAAAGTACTGCACCTAGATCTTAGGATCTAATGCAACTCTCTAGCAGCCACCTTTTATTTCCACTTAACTACAAAACTATGAGTCTTAAATTGAAAACACTTTAATGTTTTCAATCCAAGCTCAATAGCTTATATAGCCATATTGAACTGAACTCAGTTCAGTACTCATAAATTTTGTTGTCTTTGATTCTTTAATAACCACAGCCACCACTATCCCATTAGGCAGGATTGGTTTTAAGCCAATAAACATCACATGGTCACCATTTCTTATGCTTGCTTATAACTGTTTTAAAACAGGCAAAACTCACTATATGTATTGTCACACACATCAAGCTAGAGTAAATGTGGCAATACGTATAGTGAATTTTGCCTGTATTAAAACTTCAACAATAAAAAATGTTTAGACAATTTTATAGACTTTTATCTATTCTGGACTTGATTAATATTTATATAACAAATAAATATTAAATTAGGCAATATTTATGTTGTGTGTGCATGTATAAATATATATATAAGTAGTATTCTATTTATATTTTAAGGTATTTTCATTATTTAAAATTATTTAATTCTATAGAACATGAAGTTATGATTTTTCATTGTTAAAAATCTAAACAATAATTGAAATATTTTTAGGACATGTTTGAATAACATAAAGTTTAAAAAGACAAAACTATTTAGAATTTTAAAGTAATGTAAAATTTGTATTATATTTATAAGTTATACACTGCTCATTGTGACTAAGATATAAAAATACTTCAGACATCAGTTTTAAAATAAATTATATATATAGTATATTCAATATTTTTACAGTTATCGATGAAAATTAAGACTTACTTAATTATACAACATTATATTTTAATTTTACAGTGATCAAGAAGCTATCTGAGACAATCAAATAGATATATTAGTGTCAGAGTTAAGAGCATAAACTTTTATGTTGCAGTTTTTAGAAATTGGTCTGATATTACTAAAATACTAGCTAATTTGCAAAAAAAAAAAAAAAAAATGATTTAAGAATTATGAGTCAGTTAAAATATTAATAAATTCACTAATTGCAAAACAGAAAAAAGTAAAAAAAAAATGTTAATCCACCTATTCTAAATAAAACATTTTATATGTATGTGAATGGTCATTCTTTGATTCACATCCAATCTCTTTACTACTTAAGACACTTCATTGACATCTTAGTCTTGACAAGGATGAATGTTATTTCATCGAAATGTTTGAAATTAAAATACAAATATAAAACAATATAACTTAAATAGGATTTTACTTTCGTATATACATATTGTAACATAAATCTAAGCTAGTAAAATGTTTTATATAAAATGGCTAATGATTCTACCCAAAATATAATGAGATAATAATAGTGATTTTCTCATTCTTTATAAAGATTATATAACCATAAAATAATGATAATGATCAAATCAAATTCCATTTTATTTGTAAGAAAATTGTATTTCATCCCTCTAATGGTAATGGTAACATTCCTAGAAGAGTCTTTTGGCAAAATAAAATCTACTTTTTTAGGAATACCATCCTAACATACTTGTTTGAACTCTTCAACAAAACTCCATATACCTTGTCCTGGTTACTGCTTCCAGTTGCTGAGTACAGAGTATGAACATTTATGAAATGACTTGCAGATGTATCACTACTTTTAACTCATTAAATGAACACCAAAATAGATAAAGAGTACATATCCATAAAAAAATGAAGAAGTACACATTTAATAATATTAATAACGTTATGTTATAATACTAATATTTGTTATAATAATAAAACACTAAGAATAAATAGATACAATAGCTAAGGATTTTCATTAACTAAACTGGGTTTAAATACTTATTTATAATTTATTATGATAATACCTTATCAAATATGTTATATTTTATTACAATTGACGAAAGGAGAAATCTGAAGATAAAGATAGCAAAAAAAAAAAAAAAAAAAAAATCTTCTTTCCTTCCATACAATTTAACTTTCTCACAAACATTTTATAAGTAAAGAAAAAAAATACACATATATGTTTAGAAGATAAAAATAAAGAAAAATATTTAACTTTGTTAATTATAATAGTAATTGTAACTATAGGCTGTTTAGAAATTGAAAAAAGTATAAACTACTATCAATTAACTGACTTAAAAGATTAACACATACTGATTAGGTACCTAATGTAACTATTTTTAACCTGTCCGTGGACAGTTTTAAATATTTGATTCCTTTTTAGAATACTTTAGGACAGGGGTGGGAAAATAGCAGGCTACATGCAGCCTGCTAAGAGTTTTTATGGGTCTACCAAGACAATCAGAAAATTCCACCTTGAACTGAGATTTCCTTCCTGTGCATGACCGAATATTCATCTCATATTTTCCATTAGAATGGCCACATCAATACACAGTGTAGATATGATGTGCAGTGCTTTTCCACTTGATCTGGAATAATTTCAATTTTGTCTTTGCATTAGCAAATATATACATTTCCAACTTTAGTGAAACTTATGAACCCTCCGAAAAAATGTAAAAATTGGTGATGAATGTCATGTGTTTAATGAAGAATGGACAAACAAATATTTCTTTGGCTATACAGGAAATAAAGCAGTGTGTTTATAGTGTCATGAATAAAGGTGTGGCTCTCCGCTAACTGTCGCTTCCACAGAGTGGCTCCGATGTGGCCCTCCACTAACCTCTGCTTACACAAAGTGGCCCCCGAGCCAAAACAATTGCCCACCCCTGCTTTAGGATAATGCCTTAGTGTAGCTTCTTTCTTAAGCTATAGATTGTTGTTTCATAAATATGTTATTATGCATAATACTCAGTTTCATTTTTAGCAGATAATTTAGAATATTTGACTTTTTGTAGTTTATGTTAAAAGGTCAGATAGGTAATTTTTTATCATTGCAGAACTTAATTTTATAAGTTCTCCCAGCATGGCGTCCTTCCACTTCTGATGCACACTTCCTAGAATCCTCTAAATAGTAATTCCATATGCCATATACTTTTCTAAAGCAACTTATCACCTTCCCATTATCACATCATAATGAGTAATCACTGTTATAGGATGGTAATTCGTTTCTACTTAGTTTTATCTAAATGGCTAAGCATGATCTTATAACTCTTTAATTATTGTTCTCCAACTAACTAGCAACAACTCCAATTATCTAACAACTCTTTGAGAATTATTTTGCTCGTATTTTTGCAAATAAACCAACTGTCAACCAAAATATGTGATTTTCAAAATTTATATGCTAGCCTTCTCTGTTCAGAATATGGTGGATACAAATATTATTAATAAAAAGATTTAATAGTGTTTATCAAATAAGTTAATTACATCATTCTATCAATATAAAATATTGATTTGTTACTTTCAAATTTAAAAATTATTTACAAAAATATATATTTCAAATATCTACACATTTAATATAAGGTCTAATGATTGACATTACCTTTTGAATTTCTAATGTCCCCTTGAAATAAATATATTTTACATAAGGAATCTCTTGTTGTTCATAAATATAAATAATGCTCAAAACTACTATGTTTTTGGTCCAACAATATTTGTGAGCAATCATTAGTTTTAATAGTAGATCAGCCTCCTCCTTTGTCTCAGGATAAGATTTTAATAAATATGTTTAATTAATTTGCAGATTATTGAATTAATTCAGGTCAGTATATAATCCCTTAAATGACTGTACATGATACATACTCTAATATTTAATTAAAGAAAGGTAAACAAACATGGATAACAGAAGGTATGTTTGAAAAAATAGAAGCTCAGAGAAGATGAAAGTATATCAATATTGAGGAAGGGCAAAGAGGATATAGAAAAATTAATGAACTAGGGAGAAAAACAGATTAGCAAAAGAAAAATAATTGGAACAAGAATGTAGGGAGATAGAACTGCTTCAATAGGTAAAAAGATATGATCTGGAATTTGAAAGAATTAGAATCATCACTTGTGGAAAAAAATAGTTAACAAGATCTGATAAGAATGGAAAGAGAGTAACTGATACCGATGATATATTGAAAAGATGGAAAGAATATCTTCAATATTTTTTTTTTTTTTTAAAAAAAAAAAATTCAATTGAAGTTGAAAATGAAGATGCTGAAGTGGATAATAATGGTATGAACATATTGACAGATGAAGTAATAAAAGGGATTGAACAAATAAAAAATGGTAAAGATGAATATTTGATACATTACCTATAGAATTTTTGAAAGAAATGGTAGAAAATTCTATTAAGGAAATAAGTTAGATGCTTACAATTTGATATATAATAGCTGGAGTTTGGTCTGAAGAAAAAAGCTGTTAAATGTAAAGAGTACAGAACAATGATTTTGTTATCACATGCTTGAAAAATATTATTGAGGATTTTAACTCAAAGAATGTATGGGAAGTTAGAATATTATGTTGGAGAACAGTTTGGTTTACAGAGAGGGAAAATACAAGCAATGCTATTGCTGTTATTAGAACAATTGCAGAGAAATATATTAAAAAAGATAAAGGAATATGTTTTATAGATTTAGAAAAAGCATTTGATAGAGTAGTCTGGAAGAAATTTATGGCCATCTAAAAAAAATTTTTGGAAAGAGAAGATTGATTCAGAATATGTATATGAGCAAAGAATAAAAATTGAACTAGAAAATAATAATACTGAAAAAATTAATGTGGAATGAGGAGTTGGGCAGAGATGTGGTGTGTCACCTGTGCTTTTAAGTATTGATTTGGAAGATATTGTAACAGAATGGGATTTTATCTGGTATAATAATAGGCTATCAAAGTCATCAAAATTAATAAGAAAATCTATCTTGGATCGTTGCACCTATATACTGTACCAGTCAGTTTTCTCTGTTCACATAACAAGATCTAGCATCTAGGCAAAAGTACTTCAAGTCCAATCATGCGCAAGATATATAAGTCAGGAACACTCACGAACTCTGCCCTATTTGCCTATTTTCCAGATCTACCAACTTATGGGCAACAATCCAATGATACCTATCTATTTTATCTCCACCAGCATCGCAAAACAGAGACACAAAAAGACTAATTTTAATTTATATAACAGAATATTTTAGTATAAAATATAAGTTGACCCATTTAAAGGATGTGACCTTTCACATTAATTATATATCGAGAGAGGATTAGTGAGAGATCATCTAGTCAGGGTGAGCATAATTTAATAACTAAAATATTAATACTTGAAATAAAAGAAACAATGATTTTGCAAGTTTATGATATATATAAGATTTATTAATTTAAAGAAATATGCATAAATACTTGGTTTATTATTTCATTGATCGTCATTGGCCTCTTTAAATATACATAATCGGATTTATATTTTATACGATAACACAGGTATATCAGATGAGATTTTTTTACAACTTGGAAAATGACAACTTTAATTATTGTTTTATTTTATTGTGGCTAGCTCATATTAGCACTATGAAAAATATTTTTGTGAGATAGCAATCCACCCCCAAAGAACAAAATATAGCACTTGATCAAATACTTAGAATGATTAATTTTATAACAAAATATATTTTACAGTAATAAGTAAACTGCTCTCAGCTTATATTGAATGAGAAACATATGTGGGATAGTTCATTATCACATATATAATTGTGCCACAAAAAGACGCATGTATGAAAAGATTTATAAATATAATGAAGAAATCTGTTTAGTAGAATCATAACATTACGGTTTATGGACATTCATAGGTTTGATGTATGGCAAGAACTTTAGGAGAGCAGTGTATGCATGGTGGAGGAATTAGATGATCCAATCTTGGATCCCAAAATGTGCTTCCAAATTTAAGGACAAAGAATGGTGACCGAATTCTTTCTGCTACTTTGGCACATTCAGTTCACAGAATGAAGGTGTTGGCTATAGGTCAGCTCTTTCTGGAGCGATACTATGTCCATAGCTCATATTACAAATAAGTCCTGGGGGGGGGGTTGCCAGTCATGTTCTTGGACTTGGAATGAATATACGGGATCCGGATTACCAAAAATCCTGGGGAACGAAGCACAAAGACACTTATGTGTGTTTGAACATGGAAGCCTGTTTGCATACAATGCATGGAACGAATGACATAATATTTTAAAAACTAAGGATGAATGATTGATAACCTATATATATATATATTGAAACAGGGCTGAGTTTGATCTGTTTCAAAAAGTAAACTTTTCTATATATGCGTCAATATAGCCCAATTAATTGAATTTATTTATTTCTTTTTCATATTTATAAGTCTAAGTAGGGATTTAAAAGATTAAAATAAACAGAAAGGGTGGGGGTATGTGTGCTCTTTATTTTTGAAAGTGCATGTATATAGTGCTGTATGGAATAAAAATATTAATATTATTAAAAGAAATAGAGAAAAATGCAGATAGAAATATATTTTATTTTCAAGATGGAAGCTCTAAAATTTTATTTTGGAGAGATTAAATGGAAAAAAAATCTTGAAGAATGACTTGATCTATATCTGAAGAATTTAATTAAGGAGAGTAAAAATCATTTTTGAGGTGCTAAAAGTTTTTGCCTTTGTTCAAAAAGAATCCAGATTTGAATGGCAGAACTTTCTAGAAAAGGGGGAGGGTGAACTATAAAAAGAAAATTAAAAAGATTATAATCATTCTTGTTCTAACTTGCTGTTGGGAATCTGGGTTGATGTTTTTAAAAAAAAAAAAAAATTTTTTTTTGTTTCATGCATAAAAATGGAAAGATCTTTATCAATTATGAGCAGGTTGGGGTAGGGTCATAAGCATGCTAGGCTTTACAATCCTGCCTCTGAAGATACTCAAGTTGCTGCAGGATAAGTGAATATTAATGGAAACCCATCACTCTGACGCCAAGATCAAACTCCAACAATATTAGCAGATGGAAAATCAATAAAGCAGATTGGATCACTGAAATCACATACTCCTATGGCCTTACATCAAATGCTATACACATTGGAAAGAAGTATCTCACCTTTAGTTTTCCACAGGGAAGAAAGAAATTCAGGTAATGTCCACTTTTACCACCTATATTCATCTAATATTTCAAAATGTTAGTGTGTTTTAACTGTACATAAACTTTCCACATAAACAGTATTAATTAACTCTTCTGAATTTAAAGTGATTTTTTATTGTGTATCCGGATAAATCTGATATTGTTTCCCTTTTATTTGTATTTTCTATTGCATTTTTTATATTCCTATGCAGTGTGTATATGCATGCATTTCTCATCATTTCGAGCACCAAATCATCAGGTCATATAAATAATATAGAAATAAAATTTTTAAGATTAAAGTTAAATGAAACTTACAAATATTTATGTTATTTGTTTGTTTTTGAGTTTGTTAGATTACTAGAATTTAAAAGTAATGTAATAACTATTTGATTGAAAGAAGTGTGTCTCATGTAGTATAATCCCTGTATATTTCCCACGATAAAATAATCACCCACCCTGAGTGAGCTAGTCAAGGGTATTTCCATATTGGTATTCCAGCTCTCCCAGCATAATTCTTATAGTAATATAAGATTGGCACTTGAGGTCATAAATTGACTCTCATAAATATTCTGGGGAGAAATAGGAGTATAGTTTTCAAAATACTTTAAGAATAAATATTTTTTTTAACAATTACGCATATACATGTGGCATTATATACATACACACAATCTTATAAATGGTTATATATATATGCATGATATATATATATGAAAAATGGCAAATCCTGTTACAATGGCATCCCAACTAAGGGTCCTTCAAAGAGGGGAAAGTATGGGGAATGGAGTATAGGGGTTACGCAAAAAGAAAGCCACAGATATATAAAATAAAATAAAAAATTTTAAAGTAGAGAAAAGTATTCAAACATTAAAATTTAGTTTATTGGATTTTAAAGTAAGAGAAATCAGAAAATAGGCAACAGAGTGGATTGGTTAGTTAGGGAAGTTAAGTATGCAGCTTAGTGCTTTGGAGGAGGGAAAGTAGGCTTGAAAGTTTTTTTAAAAATTATTTTATTTTTTATTGGGTTATGGGTTTAATATTTATTGTAGCTATTGCAGGGGCTGTTATATATATTGAGGTATATAAAATAATGGTTTATGCATGTGTGTTTGCCAGTTTGTAAACGTAGAGAGTAAATAAGTTGTGGCTGTGAAGCTTTGGGAGGAAGTCGGTCTAATTCTGACTGGGGATGTGATGGTGTGTTACATTCTGTGTAGAGCTGCTTTTATTCCCAACATGATAGACTCATCCAATGAGACAGCTGATAAATGTGTTAAAAGTAAGCCTGTAAGACTTTTAAAGAAGCAGGGTGTTCACATATCATCCCACCCATGACTCCAGAAGTGAGCATGGTTTTGGGCAATTTATATCTAACTCGGAAAATTCTGAATAAGAGTCAGGCATTTGTCCTAGTTACCCACACCTTTAAGGCAGCATAGTGTGATTAGGAGATGCCTTCTAGTTAAAAAAAAAAGGAATTTTTTTGTTTTAGTTTTTGTGGTCCTCTTACCAAGTAAGTTGGAGTAGAGTTGGCTGTATGTGTTCATAGCACATCATATGCATGTGAGTTGTGGTCAGACCCAGTGCACATCATTAGGCTGATGGTCACTTTTATGTTTTTATAGCTACTGAGTGAAGGTTGGTAAAATTGGTTCAAGGACATATGTATAGTTTTGTTGGTTTAGACATAAGCCATTCAAACATGTAGACTGTGTTTAAAGGCTTCCAGGAAGGGAGTATTGAAACAGGGCTGAATTCTATCCCTGTTTCAAAAAGTAAACTTTCGTATATATGCGTTAATATAGCCCAATTAATTGAATTTATTTATTTATTTTTTCATATTTATATTTATAAGTCTAAGTAGGGATTTAAAAGATTAAAATAAACAGAAAGGGTGGGGGTATGTGTGCTCTTTATTTTTGAAAGTGCATGTATATAGTGCTGTATGGAATAAAAATATTAATATTATTAAAAGAAATAGAGAAAAATGCAGATAGAAATATATTTTATTTTCAAGATGGAAGCTCTTAAATTTTATTTTGGAGAGATTAAATGGAAAAAAAATCTTGAAGAATGACTTGATCTATATCTGAAGAATTTAATTAAGGAGAGTAAAAATCATTTTTGAGGTGCTAAAAGTTTTTGCCTTTGTTCAAAAAGAATCCAGATTTGAATGGCAGAACTTTCTAGAAAAGGGGGAGGGTGAACTATAAAAAGAAAATTAAAAAGATTATAATCATTCTTGTTCTAACTTGCTGTTGGGAATCTGGGTTGATGTTTTTAAAAAAAAAAAAAAATTTTTTTTTGTTTTATGCATAAAAATGGAAAGATCTTTATCAATTATGAGCAGGTTGGGGTAGGGTCATAAGCGTGCTAGCCTTTACAATCCTGCCTCTGAAGATACTCAAGTTGCTGCAGGATAAGTGAATATTAATGGAAACCCATCACTCTGACGCCAAGATCAAACTCCAACAATATTAGCAGATGGAAAATCAATAAAGCAGATTGGATCACTGAAATCACATACTCCTATGGCCTTACATCAAATGCTATACACATTGGAAAGAAGTATCTCACCTTTAGTTTTCCACAGGGAAGAAAGAAATTCAGGTAATGTCCACTTTTACCACCTATATTAATCTAATATTTCAAAATGTTAGTGTGTTTTAACTGTACATAAACTTTCCACATAAACAGTATTAATTAACTCTTCTGAATTTAAAGTGATTTTTTTATTGTGTATCCGGATAAATCTGATATTGTTTCCCTTTTATTTGTATTTTCTATTGCATTTTTTATATTATGCAGCATGTGTATGCATGCATTTCTCATCATTTTGAGCACCAAATCATTGGGTCATATAAATAATATAGAAATAAAATTTCTAAGATTAAAGTTAAATGAAACTTACATATATTTATGTTATTTCTTTGTTTTTGAGTTTGTTAGATTACTGGAATTTAAAAGTAATGTAATAACTATTTGATTGAAAGAAGTGTGTCTCATGTAGTATAATCCCTGTATATTTCCCACGATGAAATAATCACATGCCCTGAGGGAACTAGTCAAGGGCAGTTCCATATTGGTATTCCAGCTCTCCCAGCATATTCTTATAGTAATATAAGATTGGCGCTTGAGGTCATAAATTGACACTCATAAATATGCTGGGGAGAAATAGGAGTATAGTTTTCAAAATACTTTAAGAATAATTTTTTTTTTTAACAATTATGCATATACGTGTAGCATTATATACACGCAATCTTACAAATGGTTTTATATATGCATGATATATATATGGAAAATGGCAAATCCCATTACAATATATAGATATTGGGATGTCCAATGTAATAGTATGATTTAAATACTAAACAGTAATGAATTATCTAAACTTATTACTAAAATACATAATCATTGAAATAGAGACTCCCCTTCCCCCCTGACTTTAATTTATCTATAAACTTACCACAATGTTAAATAAATATTATACTAAACATAATTTAAACATATACAAATAATAAACAGATTTGATTTCATAAAGTTTTTAAGGTTAGCACTTATTGTTTAAATAAAATTTAAAAAAACATTTCTTAGAAAAACAGGTTTCTATTGTCTTTTTACAATGACATTATAAGATGATTAATTTGTTTTCCCCAAATTCGCAAGCATTCACTAAGATAAAGATAACAAGACTTATTTTAATTAAAGTTAATCTAGTCACCCCATAAAGTGGAGAGGGGGGAAATAAAAGGAAAACTACATCCTGGCGAATTTGAGGAATTATTGGCATATTTAAATATAGAAATATCTAAAACACAATAATTAAAGTTGAGAAAATATTGCTGCATGAAGGTGAAAGAAAATATTACACTTATTGAATAGAGGCTCAATGATAAAAGAAAATTAAAGAAAGTTATATAGAGTTTAGTGCATGCTAATTGCAGGTAAGTAATTTACAAATTATTTAACGAAATAATTAAATTTTGGTCGAAGGACCAGCTAATAGAATATTTTAAATGACAGGGTTATGAGAAATATTTATAGAAGGCTGAACTTAAGAATTTAAACATTAGGCAGCAGCTAGAGTTCTTTACCTTGTTAATTAATCAAGATATATAATGCGCTAACACGCACAAGCACACAAAGCTAAAAATAAATAAAGAAAATATATATTATTTTAATATTCATTAAATGCCTAAGCACTTTCAAGGTTCAAAACTTCATAATCATAGCCATATTATAAATATAATAAATAAATTGAACCGGAGTGATGCAAATTTATGCAAATGAAATGATTACATATTCCATTTCTTGGATATTTTGTAGCAAGAGTCTTTTATATTGATGGGGTCACCATCTCTAGATATAAAAAAAGCTTCTTTAATCTTTCTTTTTAGATCATATCATTCTCTGCATACCACCACTGGATTTGCCGGTTGGCAATCGTGCCCAGCTGAAGCACGGTGCTGTGCAAAAACTGAACTATGAGCAGTGTCCACCAAAGCCTTATTATAAGAATAAGTATGTTGTGATAGCCTAGTGGAGAGAGAGACCCTAGTTTCACCATAATATGATGATCTACAAAAATTTTCAGGGCAGGCAATATTATAGACCACCTGAGGTGTCAGCGAGGATGGTAGGCAGTCTTGGGTATTATTAATTAGTTTGTTAGAGTTAGGTGGTGGGTGAAAACATAACTGGTATTTATTATTGAAAATATTATAAAAACATTTTTGCATAATAGGCAGGTAAGGGAGTAGGAGTCTTTGCTTGTCAATGTTAGGGACTTGATCATTTATTTTAGCAAAAAACTGTTTTATCCTCCTGTTGATTACATTCATATCAAAAACAACTTTTATTAGGTCATCCTTATATGATGTGAGGTTAGCTTTTTTATCTGCCTCAAATTTACACAGGTCCATATTTTTATAAAAAAACGAGGTTAAACCAGAGAGTTTGTGATTAGTTGGTGAATTGGAAAGAGGGTGGAAGTGTCCTCTAACATTAAGGGGTTTGATTAGCATTTTATAATTAATATGTGTGTACTCTCACTGCATATGTAGGTCTAGGTATTTCACTTGTTTATGGTCATTTTCATTCTCTATGTTAAAAGTAAGCCTTGTCATGTTTTGCAGTTCATTTTTTATTTGTAGAATAATCGGAGAGGGAGCAGCTATGAAAATATCATCAACATATCTATAGTATATGGATAGCAAGTTAGATTCTTGGTATCTTTGAATTATTTGCTTTTCAAAATAATTTAAAACTACACTTGAGATGATGTCACTCATAGGAAGTCCTATTGGCCAACCGTCTTTCATATGAAACCACTGGTTGTGAAAGAATGCCATAATATTTTTATCAAGCCAAGATAAAAAGTCTATAATAAAGTCAATTAGTGGCTGCCCTAAATTGTGGTTTATAAGCTCTTCTCTTACAATCTGAATAGATTAGTCCTACAAATGGAGCCATACAATTCCGAAACATCAATAGTAGCTAGTGTAGTGTCTGGGTTCAAAACTAGGTCTTTTATTTTTGCAACAAATTGAAATGATGAATTTATGGTACAAGAACCGAATCCCAAAGCTTGAATGAGCTGTTGGTTAACCCATTTCACAGTATTGGAATAGTGGACTCCTCCAAAATCTAAAACAAGTCACAATGGAATATCAGCCTTGTGCATTTTGGCATTGGCAAACATCCTTGGAGGAATGGATGCAGATGGGTAAAGCTTATAATATTCCACCTTAGAGAAAGCTTTATTATAGTGTGGTCTGAGAATGGAAGAAATAAACTTATCCTTACTTAATTTGTTATTGAAATCGGGAAGCCTTTGAAATTGAAGTTTATTAATTTGCTGATCTAGTTTAGATGTGTAGTCCTGTGTTTTCATAAGCACAAATCTATTGCCTTTATCTTCCAGCATGCATGTGATATTTGTGTCTTTAAAAAATTGTTTGATTTTTGTAATGTTTGCTTGCCAGATATGTGTGCGAATATATAAAGATTTATGCTGTAGAGCATTAACTACTTGAGTAATGTATTTATCTTTATCAGGATCGCCGAACAAACCTGCTTCAACATCAGCCATAAGCTCCATATTGGGATGCTTCCATCCACCTCCAACATATTGTGGGCCTCTACATAAAATGTCACATATCTCTTGTGGGATTGGTATATCTGTAAGGTTCACAAAAGCCATTCTTGATGATTTCAGTGTCCCTTGGAAATGATGAACTAGATCTAATTAGATTTAGTCAGTCAGGTAGGTAGCATTCCATTATTCAATCTTTAAGTACATTAAAGTTCATGGGCGACAAGATCCTGGGTGATGATTGCAGGAAAGAGCATGTTGATCGGACAGAAGGGTGAAAATTTCCATTACTCATGATACATTGTATTATTATCATAAGCAGCATGGATTAGATTTGCCATTGCTGTTTTACAATTATGAGTCCTCCCTTTGGGATTCAAATCTAGCAGTATTTATACCATTTTTCTGTTTATCTTGGGATTCCCTTAGTTATTAGACCTGAGGCACTTTTTGCACTTAATGGATTTGGAATTTGCTGACTGGATGCACCTTTTGTTTAAGTAAGTTTTAAAGACAATGCAATCCTGTCAGAATTTCTTGAACTATTGTTTTAAAATATGTTTTAAGATTTTGAAACAAATTTGAAGCAGATAAAATTTCCACATTGTTCTATAGAATTATATGTTTTAGATGGACTAATGGTTTTCCGGTAAATTGTCTTAATTACATTCAAAAATATTCTATAAGATTGCATCAGCCTTTATGATTGCTATTATTAAAATATATCTATATATATTTTAAGATATACATTAATATAATATATTTTTCCTGTATATATGTTTTAAAAGTAATCTTCCCTCACCTATAATATGTACACATCCATTATGCACATATATGAATTAAAATAAAATCAAATATTTATTAAAAATAGTTACATTAAGATATATATCTACATCAGTTGTTTTTTTAATAGTAAAGCTAAAAAAATATGTATTAGTAAATACATATATATGCGTAAGAATGGAGTTTGAATATAGTTTGGTGGTGGGAGATTGTGAGTGGGCTGTGAAGCTTGATCTGAGTATCAGATCGACTGCTTTAATACCCTCATACACTTTAACTTATTCCTGGAAGATGAGAGGTTAATAATCATATAAATATTAAACTATGTACCTAAATTCACCTCGTCCTTACCATTTTCCATTTGTTATTCCCAAGTTTTAAACTCATGGATAATCTGCATAAGGCTAGATGTGGATACATGAAAATAGGTGTAAATGTATATAAATATATGTATGTGAGAAGATATGAGTAATATAGAAAAATACACCGAGAGTTTTTAAGTTAAACACATATATTTTAAACAAACATATTTACAATAAGTACATTTTAATAACAAAATTTATAATAGCATATAAAATATTTAATTTAACATCTATGGTTACTCTTTGATTATAGTTTATTTCAATTATTATTCCAAACCCTTATCCTCTACAAGGAATAGATTTGATGTCCATATTAATATAAATGAAATTTATATTATACTTATGATTGTCTAAATCATTCTTGCTTGCTATATCATTATATTGGAATTATAATTTGTTTTAATTTCATTAACTTAATAGGTTCAATTCGTATCAATCATATTGGTGATATGTGATTCTCCTGCTATATAATGTAATTATATAAAAAAGACATTAAAGATCGTTTATAGTAGAAATAATTAGTCAAGTATACTGAAAACATTTAATTAAAATATTAGTATGAACAAACAGAAAAATATATAAAATTGTAAATGTATGAATGTTGGGAATAAATATGTATTAGGTAAAATCTTACTTTTCCCTTGATGATGATTGGATTTGTAAACAAGCAAGTTCTTGTTGTGGCCTATGTTTTATTTTACTTATAATAATGGTAATAATATCTATCCATCATGTTAAGTATTGACACTTATTTCCCCCATTTTTGTATACATATTAAAGAAAAGATATGATCATGAACATTTATATAAAATATATAATTAAATAAAATTCATGACATCAACCTAAGTGTAGTTGTACAGTTTTAAAGAAAAAAGGTCCTAATGAATTATTTTAACAATCCTCATTAATTCGTTTCAGGTGTAGATGGTAAAATGTGAGAGTTCTAGAACATCCAGTAAGTCACATGCTTTCCTTCCTTGGAACTTCTTCTTTGGGGTGAAGAGTTGTTTGATCCATTTATTAATGTTAACTTGATGTTACATAGCACAGATGTTAAATGCTAGGTCAATTTCATCCCAGTTCTGACAATTATAGCTTCATGAGCAATGATTATCTTTTCCCGATCTGATTTTGGAAATGGCAATGCATGGTTATCTGTATTGCTATTTATATATTTTTTATTAGAACATCTTGAATTAAAAAAAACAGCGATATTTTTGCTATTAGATCTGTTTATTCCAAGTTAGTTTGATCTATGGTTTAAAAATTAGAAATGCTTTGGAAATTCGAATAATTTGAATTTAATTTTGAAGATTTCAGTTTCAAATTCCTCAGTTGGCTAGTTTTAACCCTATATGCTTTTTATTACTTTTTTGAATACTCCATATTATTTCTATTACTATTTAATCTCAATGGTGAATGGTATTTCTATTTGAATTGCAAGTTTGAATTCTCTGTTTAAATTTATGCAGGTTGTTCAGTTCAGCTTATGAGAAATTTTTATCTGAATTTGGAGGAGCTTATTGTTTTTTATATTTTCCTATTATTAAAATGAATATATTCTATTAATGGTAATTTTAGATGACTTTGAATATTAAATTCATGATTTTGATTTAGGTCTATTGTTTACATCATTACTAGTGATTATTATATATAGACAATATGTTAATAACAATAAAAGTTTTATTTGTTGCTTCTTTCTTTTAAAATAATCTCATCCCTTGCTTGCATTTACTCTATCCAATTATATTTCTCTCATATTGTTGTAGTGTATTGGGGTTACATGACAATTAAAAAGATAATTTTAATAAAAGTTAGTTATCATGTATGCGTTTTATAGTTTAATTCAAGTATGTATTTGTCATATGTGTACCAACTAATGTTTTCTCAATTAGTGTTTCATTTTGATTAGTGTAGTGTTTAATAAATGTTATTATATTGGATCTTGGATTTTAATTAGGTCAAAAAGGATGTGTAAATGATACTGAAGAGATGTAAGGACCACATCTTAAAATATGTTGGATAAATATTTGAATTGTGGAATGGCAGATATTGGAGGTGGAATAATGAAGTATATAAGATTTGAGAATAATATGATTCTTGTGGCTGAAGATGGGAGGGAGATGGGGTTTAGATTGGATTGGATAGATTGAAGGAGAAATGTATAAAATATGGAGTGAGAATTGTTGTTGAGGGACTTAATGTGTTTGTAGATAGGAGTATGCAAAGAGACTACACATTGAAATCCAGGTAAATGGATATGCATGTTTGGGTAATTGGTTGAGTGAGGATGGAGATGAAAATGAAGTTAAAAATGGAGTTGCATTGGCAAAGAAAGCATTTATCAAGAGAAGGGAGGTGTTTTGTGGACTTTTGAAGAGAGAATTAGAGAAAATATTAGTGCTACAGATGAGATGGCTATCAAATATGGATGAAATTGTCAGATTGGTAACAGATTGAAGGTCTTTGAAATGTGGTCATGGAGAGGGATGAAAAATTAGTTGAGTGAATGAGGTAACAGGTGGAGGTCAGGAGGGATTAAAAAGAGTAAAATTAGAGGAGGATTGGTTGAGAAAATTGGAGATGGAAAGAGTTTGATGAGAGATATTTTGAAGGAGTGATGAATGGAAACAAGAAGAAAGGATGGAAGGGATGGGAAGAGATGCATGAAATAGAAAAGCTGGGCAATGAAAAGAATGGAGTGGAGAAATCAATGAATTTTTGATGTAACTGCTCTCTGAACCTGTCCATAGGATAGAATGATATTGACTGACTATGCATAGTTTACTATCATTTAATTATTTTATTTTACTTTAACTCATTTCAAAGCCATGACCTCAAGATATTAATACTCTAAATTCTATTTTACTAAACTTAGTTGACTTATCTAATCTTAAGCTATTTGCATTTATTTAAATTGATTTTTGTGATTTTATTCTACACACAATATACATTTATATTTAAAATCACATGTTTATTTGACAACATATTAAATGTCTATTTATAGATTAAAAGTAAACATGAAATTATTTTATGGTACATATTTTCAACTATTCAGATCTATTTTGCTAAAACATAAACCAATACATTTTTTATGATATTTCTTAAATGATAAAGTTTATAAATTAAGTGATGCTTCTATACTATATTACATCAGAAACAAAATTTGGCAATTGCAGTTTATATAGGCTTCATCAGTCATACAGATTGCATTTACAAGTCTGTTTGAAATTGTCAAAGAATAATACTCATGTGATTTATTTAGGGAATAGAAAATACTAGCTTTCATAATTATATGATAAGTATGATTATAATTTCAATATAAACATATTTCAAAGTAATCATAGGAAATGAATTCAGTCTAAATATTTTCTGAATTAAATAAAATAATCAGTGATATTAATTTATGTAATCATTACTTATCAATCTTGTCCATATTTAATTGATTTTCTGTGATACGATTTAAAGAGTTTGCTCCAAAAGGTTATATACATAGATTATGGTAGTAGACTACAGCATAATGTCTAGCTTGGTAAATATATTTACAATGATAATGACATGTTAACATGAACATAAATGATGCATATATTAAAATATATATATATAATTTTAGTTTTATGGATAATAAATCCCTTGTTTAAATTTCATTTATGCATTCCATGATTAATTGGAATGATAAAATATTCTAGAATTTGATATTCCCTCCAAGTTGCCATACCCTTAGTTAACATTTTAGTATTTTCCTGCTGAGATTTTAAAATATGTGCATAACTTTCGTAAATAATATAAATTTTTGGTTTTTTGTTATATTATAAATTCATTTATCATTTTTGTTTTTGATATTCATCCTTTTATATATATTTAAAAAGCTAGCTTTCTCCATCTTTCTCAAAGTACTGATTGTTTAGAAAACAAAATCTTTTTTTTTGTAACTTTGTAAAAGATAATTACTAAAAATATTACTAATCTTCAATTCACTCATTAAACCACTAAACATCACATGATCACCATTTCTTATGCTTGCTTATAACTGTTATTAAAACAGACAAAACTCTCAATACAGTAGTGCCACTCAATGCAAGCCTGAATAATCAATGGATGCATAAAATTGCTATCTAATGCCTAATCATCCAATATCCCCAGACTAGTTTCTGGCTTATGGTCTTGAGGAGCCTTGACTCTGAGAGCATTGCACCTAGACCTTAGGATCTAATACAATCCTCCAACAGCCACCTTAAGAATAAAATTGAAAACAATATTTTCAATCCAAGCTCATTAGCTTATATAGTCATATAGGTCTGAACTCAGTTCAGTACCCATACATTTTGGGGTCTTTGGTTCTTTAATAACCATAGCCACCACTATCCTATTAGGCAAGATTGGTATTAAACCACTAAACATCACATAATCACCATTTCTTATGCATGCTCATAACTGTTATTAAAACAGCAAAACCCCATACAGTAGTGCCACTCAGTGCAAGCAACCCCTCAGTGCAAGCCAGAATAAACAATGGATGCCAGAAGACTTGTGCATAAAATCCCTATCTAGTCTGGGGATACTGGATGATTAGGCATTAGATAGTGATTTTATGCACAAGCCTTCTGGCATCCATGGATTACTCTGGCTTGCACTGAGTGGCACAACTGTATGGAGAGTTTTGCCTGTTTTAATTCATTCATTTTTAAAATCTGTCTCCACTAGTTAAGTAGTTTTGAAAAGTCAGAATTTTCTGACAATTATACTTTGAATATAAGTTATCAATACATTATAATTGAGAATTAAACTATAATTTTCTAACAAAACTATAATTTCTAGATTGGAATTAGTCTTGAGTCTAAGAATTATTTTTTACAAGAAAAGTTCTATTATTAAAGTCAGTTATTGGTTTAGAATTCATTAAAAATGTTAGTATTCATTTCAATTTCTTTAGAAATATTTCGAAAAATGAATGCATTCACTATAAAAACTAATTGTAAATTATAAACTCGTAAATTTAAAAAGCAATACGATACAATAAAACAAATAATATATAGAAGGTATAGAACATAATGATAAGTTATCAACAGATATTCTAAAGTTGCACAAGCAACAACTTTAGTACTTTTGCTTTATACACAATCCATTAAAAAAGTAATAAAATAATTAGCATATAATTTAATTATATTATTGAAATCAAATATAATTCATAACATATGTAAATAATTCCTTGTTTAAATTTTTTTAAATGAACTTTAGTTTTAAGTTAAACATATTAATTAGCATAGGCTACTTAACAAAAATGCACTCAAAATAAACTTTAACTAAAAGAGTAATTTTCAAAAATAAATTCTTTTTTACACACTTACGAAATAAAGTTTAACATTGTAGTATATAATATTACACCTAATGCTGCTCTTCTTTGATATGCTGTTATATGTTAAGTTAAGTCATATTTCTTTTCCAATGAGGATATAAGGTAAAGGACAATTTGTATATCCTTTAAATCAAAAACCATTTTCCGTTCATTATTAAATATTTTGTTGCATTTGTCTTTTTGTGATCTTAGCACAAAAAAATATCTACTTTTGTCTGATATTATATAAGAGCTATTAATATATTAAACTATATTTGTTTAAAATTCCATTAACATTACATAAATAGATGTCAAGTGAGAGATTATTGCAATGAGAGAGAACCCGATTTCTCTCAAAAATTAATAAAAATTGAAGATCACAAACCAATTTTTTTTCCCACATTCTTTTAAAATCTTTTCATTCCATAAGTTTATGTTTCCAATAAATATTAATAATGTATACTCAAATATTGTCACATGTAAAAGATGTTAGCATATAGTTATTAAATGGGAACTTTCTGCATTGAGATATTAATATCTCTTTGATAATGATGATTCCATAATATCATAAATATGTCAAAAGAGTGTGAACAGACATAATGGACAAAAATTATAGCAAGGATTATCTTTTAATATATATGTCATGTGATAAAAATAAAATTGTTTTGGTCATACCATGTACTATATTTATACAACATAGATTGCCAATGTTTTGATGAAATAACATTCATCTTTGTCAAGGCTAAAGCTGTAATCAAGAACTATTTTGTCTCAAGTAATAAAGAGATTGTGTTTGCATGTGAATTAAAAAACGTTCATTCGCATATATATTAGATAGTTGTCCAATCAGAATAGAAAGTGGATTTAAAAAAAATTTGTATTTCCAATCAGCTGATTTATTAAAATTGATTTTAGAAGAAGAGTTGAAATAATGAGCTTCGTAAGACTGGATTATCATGTATTTCATCACATTTATTTAAATTATTTGGTATTTTTAAAATTTCAATACACTTTCTCATAATTCTTAAATCGTATTTTTTTTTTTTTAAGTAGATAATATTTTAGTATTATCACAGGAGTGTGACTAATTTCTAAAAAATGTGATGTAAATTGCTGATGTTATTAACTTTTTATTGAAGACATTTCTATGATTCCTAACTTTGACACCAATATATCTAAATGATTGACCCACATAGCTTCTTGAGCACTACATTGGGTCACTTTGGTATTGTAAAAGTATTTGATTTTTATGTTTATGAAAAAAAAAATCGTTTTTTGCTAGTAGAAAATGTACTCTTAATATTGAAATCAGTGAGCCCTTTAATATAAGGCAAAACTAATTTTTTATTGCAAAAAAAAATAATACATGATATTATTCAAAAAAGATTTTATTTTCATATATAATATGAAAATAAAATTATAATTTTCAAATTTGTATTATTTCTGTTTATTCTATCTGCTATTTTAAAGTTATTACAGAAAGAATATTTTGCTTAATAAATTATCTAATAAAAATAATTGAAAATGAAATAATTGTAGAAACAGATAAACTATAAAGAAAAGTGCCTCAATAAATCATTTGACACTGTTGGCAAGAAATTAAAAACTTGTTAACTGGACTTGAGCCTACTAGCTGGCTAATGCATTTAATTACTGAACTACTTGATTAACACTTTTCTAAAACTATTAACTTTACTGTGATTTAAAATAAAACAATTTTTGATTTTACCTAAAGTTTAAAGCATTTATTCTCATTCCTGGAAGATCGTAAATTTGTTTAATCAAAAGCAATCAATGACTACACATTATTTAATTCCAAAAATAGGTACAAAAAATATCAATGAACGTATGACTACATTTTGTTTTGCTTGCATTTTCAGAAACAAAACTTGTACTTAAAAGTTATTTTGGAATGCTATCTTTGCATAGTGTTAAAATATAATTTACTTGCATAAAATATCCCAATAAATTATTTAAATTAATAAAATCATCATCATTATCATCAACCACTATCAGTCCACTGTAGGATGGTCTCTCCAAGTTCAACGCATCTTCTGCGATCTTTAACCTCTTTTCTCCACATCACCCCTGCACACTTTCTTATTTCATCCATCCATCTCACATGTGGTCTCTTTCTGGGTCTTTTACAATCTCTTGGGGTCCAGTTTAAGATTTTAATTGTCCATCTATTATCACCTCTTCTAGGAATGTGTTCAACCCAACTCCACTTGAATATTTATTAATATGAAACTTAATCTGGACAGAATTAATTGGATAATTTTTTTCCTGTGGTTATATGAAAAAATAACTAGGAACACTATTATTATTATATGTTTAATTTCAAATAAAAATATGTATATTCCAAAATGTAATATTATCTAAAACATCAAAAAAACATTTTTAATGGATTTTAATTATGAAAAAGTTTCTTTCTAACTACTTGAAAAATTTTAGGATTATTTATATCATATATTAAATATTTCCATTTATCCTTTCGTCAGGATTATATATTTTTTGGAATTAAATATTTGTAAAGTAGTAATCACAAAGAAAAAAAGGTTAATTATTATTTTCATTAAGTCTAATAACGTAAGACCAAAAGAATAATAATATATTTCATACATCTCAAAAATCAACATCTGATGTTATTTGTCAATATCCACAGATTTACATTTAACTGTTTAAGAATTTTTTGTACATATTTCTAAATTTATGTCTTATTATTAAATGTATTTTATTTTTAAAAAAATAGTTTTGAAATTTTCTTTCTTGGCCTAATTAATTTCTAAAGTTTTATGAGTTTGAATCTTGGGAAATATGGGTATACATATAGATGTGGGAAATATGGGTACACATAGATGTGTGATTAATTCCTGCTTTAATTAAATCGACTCTCAACATGTGATGCATTGTGATTTCTTCTTATAAGAAGTCGGGAAACTCTCAGCAACTATGCCCAGAGAAACCTGTTAGCCACTTTACCTTTCTATTCCCCATCCTACGTTTTCCCATAACCTGCTCCATCCCATTTCCACAACATAATCTTTGTCAACTTCATGACCTTTATATCTAAATCCCCTTATCTTTCCCCAAACCCAGCATAAAAATCAATACCCCACTTTCTGTGTAATTACTTTACTTATATTTATTCTTCCACAACTTTATTGTTTGTACCCTTTCTGCTTTCAGGCATTTACATTCAATTAACAGATACTTAATATTTTCTATGCCTTCCTTACACAATTTGCAGACTAAATCACTCACATTTTTCCATTTATATGTATAATCTCCTATTGCTAAAGATTCCATTCGAGCCTTAAACAATAAACTATTTTCCTTGTTATTATCATTAATTAACTCGCATCTCATATTCCATTTACTTCCATATATATTTAAACTCTTTACTCTCCATACTAGTTCTCCATCTCTCCAACTCTGTATTCTTTATTAATGTATCTATTCTATCCCATTGCTTACCACTATAACACTCAACAATTTTCCTAATGCAATCATCCCACCTTTTGTACAGTACAAGTATACTGACATAAATTCTTTATCCAAATCTTCTGCATACCACATTACCTTTCTTACCCATCTTGTTACCTGCCCTTTATTCATAAACCAATTAAATACTATTTTGTGCTTCAAAGGTACTTTATTCAATCTTTGTACAGTAAAACATTGATTACACTTATTTACTTTTTTTTTTTTACAAAAATAATTAAATCAGACCCAATGTACAACAAATCAATCAAAAAAATACATTATTATTGAAGCAAGTATGTCATGCTATAGTTTTGAAGACCAAGAGAGTGTCGACCAGGTTTCTATATATACCTTGTAATCAGAAACTTTTTTATCCCTTTCTTTTATTGTTTCTAGCTTATTTCTAAATGCAATTAGTGGTCTTCTTGAATTGCTCTCATATACACACTTGCATCTTGTGCACCATATAGCATAGAAAACAAAGATATTAGCATGTATATAAAAAAAAAGACCTTTATGGTCCAAATTCCTTAAACATATATCCAATATTTTTATTCTTAAATATGACTGGTATTTCTGCCCTGATCTAGTCATAGCTGGGACATGAGAAATAAATGTGAGATTGGTTTCAGACTCTTTTTTGCAAAGACCCCAGCAATCATCTATTGTTTGAATTTGTGTTTTATATTTGTAAAAAAAAATTGGTAGATAATGCTTCCAAGTTGATCTTAACCAGAAAATCAAAGAATTTAGGCTCAAATGATATCTAAATTTGTGACATATATGTTTATTTGTAAGTTCAAGTATAGATTTTTCGTGAATTTTTGTGGCTGGGGAGAGTAATAAAAATACTTTCCAATATTCATATTTACCCTTTGGGAGAATATAGACAAGATTTTGTATTTCTAGGAATAAGTCTAATGGTCTTTAAATATCCTGTAAGTGGGGGAGATCTGTGTGATTTTGAATGCTATTTCCAGGTAAGGAAACATCTCAGTACATCTTGAGATGATATTAAGTGATTTCTGTATTTCAAATACTTTTATTGAATGAAAATCCAGGCCATTGCTTGTGAATGGACACTAGGCTTTCTGATTGAGATTGATGAAATCCTTCTACCCCAGATGAGTTTTCTCAATAGTATATTGTTAATAAATTTTATTGTAAACTTTATTATTGGTGTATAATATATCATTCTAGTTACAATTAGCATGTTGTATAATGAAACTGTGGCATATATAGAGATAAACTTTTGTTAAGGAATTAATTATGTTCCATTGTTAATGTTCTGATCTATCGTGTCAGCCGCTTGATGGCATTGATGCTAAGCAAAAACACATTGATATAACATTCCCAGACCAGCCATTTACAACGAAAGCCAACTTTGAGCTTTTTGGGACAGTAATTAATCAGAGACGGGCTTCTTTGTTTTTGCTTTTAGTTTGCATATCAGACAAGTTATGGTACTTTTATTTTGGACAATAATTAATCATATTTCTGTGTGTGTGTAAATAATAGTAAATATAGTGGAGACACTTATTTGGATAGTAATTATTCAGAGATGGGCAAATTTGAATTTGTTTTTTCTGTATCGGAAAAGTTATGGTAGTTTTTTAATAAAAAATTAAATCACATTTTACCCTTTTTTGGGCAGTAATTAATCAGATACTGCATTTTTTTTGGGGGGAGAGACTAAATTCGATTGCAATTTACCCAAAAGTTATTAATAATTATAACAAAACTATTCTAATGAAATCTGTCTCCGGTCTCTGGGCAATTGGCAATTTTGAGTGTTGGAAGAAGCCATCTTCCCTGACTCGGATGATTTCTCATGATACCTTATTTTCATCATGATTTTCGAAGTAGTGCTGTGCCTCACCCTGATGGAACAGTGATGACACTGTTAAAAGTGTTAGAAGGTACCAGTAGGTCAGTTCACATGAAACAAAAAAAGGTGGACCTAAAAAGTTAAATTATTTAGACAGTCAACACATCATCACAAGATATTGTAATCAAAATATACAACCCAGCATTATGATAAAAGTCTGTACCCCAACCAACTACAGCAGTCAATGAAGGCATTTTTCTGTGCTTTTAGCATAGAAAAAAAACCACAGCAATAGACGGCAGCTGAGTGAAATGGATTCTTTCTGTGTTTTATCATAGAAAGAAAGCTATCTGCTTGGCTGTGGGCATGGGCAGAAATGGCATATTTCTAGCAATTTAACTAGAAATAGCACCATCAAGTGGCTGACACAATAGATCAGAACATAACCATTCTGTTTTATCTGTTAGTTGGTTTTGAATATTTCTCATTTGTGTGGGATTTAAGTAAAAAGGAAAATGTAAAAAAAGGCTGATTCTATAATATTGTGTCCTGTGTAGATTTGCCATACATTTGATTTTTCCATATTAAACATGAATTTGAATGTCAGTGTATTGTTTTAGTAATTTTACTACAAGTGAAATTTGTTTTCTGGATAAAAAAATTGCAATATCATCCATGTAAGCAACACACTTAATACTGGTGTTTAAGTCTATTCTTTTATCCATAAACTGCTGAACATTTTCATTTTGCTTTTCACATCTCTCATATAAAAAATTGACCACTCCATTTCTCCTTGAATTGCCTCCTTCGCTGTCCACACATCTGCATCTAATGCATATCTTCCTATTTCTCTTTGTACTTTTGCCAAGTAATCTAATACTCCTTTACTAACACATACTGTGTTTTTACCATATGTTAACTCTGCTACGACCATTCCCTTACATACAATTCTAGCTACATCATATTTATTATATAAAAATCACTTAATTTCTTTATTAATCCCTTTCTTTTCTTTGCTTCATTGATCAATTTTTTCTCCCATTCATCCAAGCAATTTCTCTGATTAATTAAGATGATTCCCAAATAATTATATCTATCCACCACACTTAAATTTATATCCCCCAATAAAAATTCTTTGTCTTCTCTTTCCCCAGTATTAATCATTACTTTTGATTTTTCTTCACTAAACCTAATCCTCATCTCTTTACCCAACCTTGTGCATGTCCTCAGCATAACTTCCATATCTTCCCTTCTTTCTCTCACACAATTTTTTCAATATCTCATTTATAGAACATACCCTGTATAACATATATCTCTTGTACTCCTCCTTTAATCTTACTCAAATTCCTAAACAATTCTATGTACTCATCCATTATTTTCTCTGATGGCTCTAACAAATTATTAGTACCTATCATAAAATACACATCTCTATTCCCTTGCTTCTTTACTTTATCTATAACATCTATAATTCTGATAATATTGGGAAAGATGAGCATTCTCTGACTCTACTTCATTTGATCAGTATGGTGCATATGGCTGAAAACTATTTTGGACTAGTAATACTGTCTGCATATATGAAATATTCTGTCATATTTCTCTATTGTGTATATTTTGTTGCTGATTAGAAACTTTTCCAACTAAGTTCATAATAATACCTATAGGAAAATAATACAATCAGCTTTACATTGATTACAATGCACTTCTACATTCATTTTCTAAAAGATATGAATTTGTGTAGTCATTTGGTTGAAGACTGAAGATAATTTTTCCCCCATTTATAGTTTTATTCGGTTAATATTTAATTTATTCAATATCTATCTTTCATTCATACTATTGAATCTTTTAAAAATTTCTTTAGTTTCACTTAGTAAAGTTCAATTCTATTGGTCAATTTTCATCAAAAGATAAATTTATTTATTTTTATTAAGGGAAAAAAAATGCAGGTGACTGATCACCCGCTACATGATGTAAATACATTTGTTTAAAAGAAATCTTGAGATCATACTACAGTCAATAATCCTAGTTTTCTCCATTGATTCATGAGTCTTTGAATTGCCAAGTCCTTTAATTCACAGATCCTTAAAACTTCATCTATATTGCGATGTCTTTGGATAAACCGCATCTATGGAATTCATACTTTAATCCATTTCTGAATTGCTATTGCTTTCCTGTTCTGAATTTTCTTCAAAATTTTCCTCTTGTGAGCTTATTTCTTCATCATCTGTCATTTCTTCTGTTTCATCAGTACACACAGGACTAGTAATAATTTGTTGCTGCATTTCCTTTGGATAGCCATCTACTTCCTCGCTTCCAGAACTGTCACTATGAGCCTCATTGCTCCATTGCTCTTCTACATTATCAAGTTCTTCCACTGGATTATCAGACTTTTCTGAGATACCCTGCACTACTTCACCTTGCCTGCTTCCGGACCTGTCACTACAAGCCTCATTATTCCATTGCTCTTCTATTTTATTGATTTTTTCCTCTGGATTATCTGCCTCTTCTGAAATTATCTGCCCTACTTCACTCTTGCTACATACATGCCCCTTCCAAAAAAGACATGCCCCATTAGATTCAACAATACATTTGAAGATCATGGGATGAGCTAAAATATCATGTTCCATTACCTCTGGGTCATTGACTATCTGACCTTCTGATTCAGTTTCCATCTCATCCCCTGACTCCTGTTGAGCAAACTTCTTCTGTCTTCTTTTCCTTTTTCTTTCTCCTTGAGAGACCCTCAGTTTTTTTTATGCTCACCATACAGCTCGATGTTTGAGCCCACAACACTATGCTCATCGATTTGTGAGCCAGAGCCATTCTTATTTTTCCTCTTGAAACTTGCACCTTGTGTCATTTTACCCATTTGAGTTGAACCATTCTCACTTAGTTCTGTATCACTGAACATGTTAGTTTCTTTTAATTGACCTATTTCTTCTAATGTGCCTTCAGATTCTTCAGATTGTATTGATTCGGAGTTGGTTCAGTTCTGCCTGTGCTGATTGTTTCTTTATCTCTTTGGCTGTATCTCTAGCTTGACCTTCATTTGTCCCATCTTCAAATCTACTGTGCAAGGTTTCTTAATTTTTCTTATTATGTAGCTTATTTGTTTTCACTTTATCTTTTAAATGAGATTCTTGTAATCCCAGTTCTAATTGTTGATTTATAAGTGAAGGATTGCTTGATGTTATTGTACATTTGTGGAATCCACTATAGCTTTCCCCACATTCTGTGCATACTCTTTTTGGACAGGCACTAATTAAATGGCCAGTGTCTCCACATCCATAACATTGTGGTTGAATTCCTCAAATTACTATGTATATTCGGCTTTTATTCTGCTCAATAATAGATGGTATATCTAGTGGACTGATACCTTTAGTCAGCTTCATTGTAAATATTGTGTTATTGGATGGCAGCTGAATCCCTGCTTTTCTTTCCATTAGGAAAGTGAACCGTTCAATGGAGCCAAACTGTACTAACAGTCCCTGCAATTCATCTTTTCCAAATGCCACATGACAATTCCGCACCATACCTGTTATCAATCTTGGTCTTTCCAGGCCAATTTTCACTAAATATTTTCCATCTAGAAACATTTGAGATCTTTTGAATCTTTTTTTGGCTAAAGTGTTCTCAAATTCTAGTGCGACATATTTTTTGTTAGGGTAATAGTAGACCCTTCTTATGCGACATATTTTTTGTTAGGGTGATAGTAGACCCTTCTTATTGAATCAATGATATTTAAGTCCTTGATTAAGACAAATAGCTCATTTATTGGAAATATGAAAAGTTCACATTTTTTATTCGTTGTGCTCAATGTTAAAGTATACTGATTCTGGAAGCTAAGAAAGGAATTAAATAATTTCTGAGGAATTCTATTATTAAATTCATCATAGACTGATTGAAAGTCTTCTGGAATTATTTCTATCCTGATTAGAGTTGTTCGTACTTGACTCAACATTATGATATATTAAGCCATTCTCAAATTTATTCTCATGGGAGATGCCAGCATGACTAGTTTTCCCATACCTTGCATTGTTCAGATTGTTTTCATGACCTCTAACCATTAGCTCTAGCTTTGTCTCAAGGCCCATAACCCCCTGCTCCATTTGAAAGCCATTGGCATATGGGGTTTTGAAACCTTGCCATTTGGAAGTCTTAGTATCCTTCTTTAACTTTTCTGCAAATGTTGGAAGTGTTAGTTCTGCTTTATTGCTCTCACCAGCAGGTTCAACTGGATACTGCTGGGCTTCTGTAACTTTTTCCCTATTTTTTTCCAAGCTTTGGCTTTTAATTGTCATGTGGTTTTGTCTAGATAATTACTTTGTGTACTTTTCCTGAGCTTTTTAGTTTGTCCTTCGGTATTTATTCTTGTATTGATTAATGTAGAGTCTGGTGATATTTGTCTTTGTTTCGTTCCAGTTCTGCTTCTATATGTGATGTGATGTATTATGGCTTCTCCTTAAACGAAGTCAAGAATATCTCAGCAATTATGCCCAGATAAACCTGTTAGCTACTTTATTTTACATTCCCCACTCTAAATTTACCCATAATCTGCTCTATCCCATTTCCACAACATAATCTTTGTCAACTCTATAACCTTTATATCTAAATCCCCCTTATCTTTTCCCAAACCCAGCATAAAAACCAATAATTCACTTTCTGTATAATCACTCTTTTCATATTTATTTTTCCACAACTTCATTATATGTACCCTTTCTGTTTTCAAACATTTACATTCAATTAACAAATGCCTAATATTTTCTATTCCTTCCTTACATAATTTACAAAATAAATCACCCATATTTTTCCATTTACATGTATATTCTTTTGTAGCTAAAGATCCCGTTCGAGCCTTAAACAATAAACTACTTTCCTTACTATTATCATATATTAACTCACACCTAATATTGTTTATTTCTATATATATTTAAACTCTTTTTACTCTCCATACTATTTCTCCATCTCTCTAACTCCCTAGTCTTTATTAATAAATTTATTCTTTTATCCCATTCCTTACTACTATAACACTCAATAATCCTCTTAACACAATCATCCCATCTTTTGTACAAATATACTGATATAAATTCTTTATCTAAATCTTTTGCATACCGCATTACCTTTCTCACCCATCTTGTTACCTGCCCTTTACTCATAACCCAATTAAATACTATTTTAGCTATTCTTTTATTATCCATAAACTGCAATCTACCAAACATTTTCATTTTACTTTTTGCATCTCTCATATGAAAACTTAACCATCCCATTTCTCCTTGAATTGCCTCCCTTGCTGTCCATACGCATGTCTTCCTACTTCCCTTTGAGCTTTTTCTAAGTAATCTAATATCTTTTTACTAACATATAATGCATCATTACCATATGTTAACCCTGCTACTGCAACTCCTTTCCATATATCATGAATTTGGGGCACAGAGCCCTTTCTTGTGACAAAATTCCCGTGATTTTTAATTATCGTTTTAGATTTTAGTAGTTTTGTGATGGACCCCCACTTTATTTTCTGATAGATTTCCGTGAAACTTGGCAGTATCATTAATATTTAGCTTACGTTTAATTGTATCAACTTTAATTTGCTGTATCTCAATGTTTTCATTGATCTTTAACCCAATATCTACCGTATTTTTGGTACCGTTTGAATTTTCCTTTAAAAGTTTTTTTATTTCCCTCAAATTTCATTTTTTTCTGAACTTCCTTTAGTTCTTTCACCTCTAAACATCTTTCTTAACTATTTTTAATTGATTTAGGTTGTTTAAATACTTCCGGAATTACTTGATCACTTCTCAATATGTCATTAAGTTTAATACTATTGAATGCTTGCTTATTCTGACTTTGACAGTCAGCATCCATCTTGGGAAGGTTATTAAATCTTCTCCGTAGCACTTAATCAATTTTGGACACTTAATAAACAAATTAAAAACTAGAAAATGCTCTGCTGCAAGATTGTAACTTAATCTTGGATCCTAGAATAATTGAAATGAAATCTTTTAAAATTTTTCTTACAATACTTTGAACTTCTTGAGCTGAATGTGAGAGTCTTCTTAGTTTCATGTGCCACGTCCTCTATATCAAAAGATAAATTTCATAATAAATTCTTACCCAAATGCAAAAATGTGTTTTTCTTAACTGACACTGATTCTATAAATGGTCTATCTGATATGGTTCATAAATGCCATAATTCTAATGATATTTTACAACTTGCAGCATAAAAATATTTTACTAATATTTTTATGAGTAATGTAAACTTCTAAATAAAACATTACTAATTTTATCAATGATTTCTTTACATAAGATAGAAATAATTTAGAAATTAAGTTGATTAATCAACATTTGCTGATGAATCAATGTAATTTCTAAATTATCTCTATATGAAATAATTCTATTAACCGGGACTGAAAATAAATTAGTGTGTATTATTGGATAAGAGTAAACATCTAATAGGCATGGATAGCATCAGAAAGATTTTAGCCATAGAAAATAATGAATCTAAATGTGGGAAGAAAAATATAGATATCTCCTGGTGTATGCTTGTTTTATATATATTGTATGTGATCATAAACTTTATTTATTTATTTTAATTTAAATACTTCTAGAATTGAAAAGTAGTTGTTCATTTATCTATAATGAACTTGGAATTGTTATGCCAAAAGTTCAAAAAATTAACAAAGTTAACATCAGTAATCTATCACAAAACCAAACAAGATATGAACCCATATCTAAGCCTGGTATTTGTTTGTACATCTGAAAAGTATTTGACAAATAATAACTAATTAATTTTATGATGAAATTTGAAAGATGGAATTTTTTTAAAATTTCAATGATTTCAGTTGCTGTATTAATACAAAAATAAGATAATAACAAACCTAATCAAAATGTTATTTTTTATTAATTTCTTAACTTTGATAAACTTGAACAAATTGTTTGTATCTTTAATCCAAAAACATTGTTAGGTTGTGGCTATAAATATTCTTGAGATGATAAAACCAATAATACTAACAATCCATCAAATGTTGTCCCATATTTGAGTAATCTGTGTTATTATGGCTTTTTTTTAATCCACTAATGTAAAATGAATCTTATAGTTTCTTTCATTGAACAGTCCCTGTTCATTTATTATAATATGCAGATATTTTTTAAAACATTGAAATATTTGGCTGGGAGAAAAATTATAAATGTATCATTTTTAATAAAATCAAAACATAAATTATATTTTGGAGGTGTTTGCTTTACTCAAAAATTTGTCTTTTGGTTCTCATGGAATCTTCTTTATCAGTTTATTAACTTTCAACTTTAAAAATATCCCCAAACAATAATTTTGAAATTACAAGTTTTATTTAATATAGTTTAGTCTTCATTGATTTCTTATCTGACAGATTTAGGTTAGTTTTTAGTTCAGATATATATTTTTTTGCCAGTGCTATTTTTTTTATTGGTATGGGTGGCTATATATTGAATGTGGCATTTACTTATGTACTGCATGTAAATGGGGCATAATATATGTATGTAGAGTATAATTGACGAATATATAGACTTGGTATGTATCCATAGATATCTATATATGGAATAAGATATAAAAAATGAGTCAATTTATAAGAAGATATAATGTTAGGTTGTTTGTTTAAATGATAAACTATTTATGTATTTATATATATATCTTAAAGCTCTGAAGGGGATGGATTTGTTTAATTTTTTACTTACACATTTATTTGCAGTTTTATTACCTGTTTTAATTGCATACTTTTAAATATGTCTTTAGATATCTTGAAAATATTACACATATCTAAAAGTATGTTTCATAAGTTACACATCGCATACATAGTAATTAATTTCATGAGATTAAGCCTCTTGTGTATTATTCATAAATTATTATATATATATATATTGTACTGGTAGGTTTTGTTTGTTCATATAACAAGATCTAGCATCTAGACAAAAGTACCCCAAGTCCAGTCATGCGCAAGATACATAAGTCAGAAACATTCATGAACTCTGCCCTATTTGCCTATTTTCCAGATCTACCAACTTATGAGCAACAATCCCGATGATACCCATCTAATTTATCTTTCTCCGCCAACATCGCAAAGTGGAGACACAAAAAGACTCTAATTTGAATTTATATAACGGAATATTTTAATATAAAATATAAGTTTGACCTTTCACTTTTAATTATATATATAGAGAGGATTAGCGGAAGATCATCTAGTTAGGGCGAGCATAATTTAATAACTAAAATATTATTTAAATAAAGAAACAATGATTCTGCAAGTTATGATATATATAAGATTTATTAATTATATAAAATGTGCGTAAACACTTAGTTTATAGTATTTCCCTGATCATCATTGGTCTCTTGACATAATATAATTTGATTGATATTTACACAGTAACAGGTAAACCACATGAAATTTGTTTATAACTTAGAAAATGACAGATTAATTGATTACTTTATTTGATTGTGGCTAGTTCATATGCCAATAATTAATAAATACACTGAAGAATATAATGGATTTAGCACTATGAGTAAAATATCTTTGAGAGATACCAATCCACCCCCAGAAAGTCCAAAATATAGCACTTGACCAAATATTTAGAATGATTAATTTTATGATAAAATACATTTTACAGGAATAAATAACTATTCTCAGTCTATATTGAGTGAGAAACGTGTATAGAATAGTTCGTTATCACATATATAATTGCGTAGCAAAAAGATGTGCATATGAAAATATTAAAAAATATAATAAAGAAATCTGTTTAGTAGAATCACAACATTATGGTTTATGAGCATTGATAGCTTTGATTTTTGGCAAGAACTTTAAGAGAGCAGTGTATGCATAGTGGCGAAATTTGATGATCGAATCTCAGATCCGAAAAATGTGCTTCCAAATTTAAGGACGAAGAATGATGACCAAATTCTTTCTGCTACTTTGGCAGATTCGGTTCACAAAATGGTGTCGGCTATTAATAATGATAGGCCGGATCGTTCTGGAGCAACCCTATGTCAATAGCTCATACAATAAATAAATCCCATGGGGGGGGGGGGTTCCAGCAGTGTTCTTGGACTTGGAATGAATATGCAGGATCTGAATTACCAAAAATCCCAGGGAACAAATCATGAAGACACACGTGTATTTGAATATGGAGGCCTGTTTGCATACAACACTTGGAACGAAAAATATATATTTTTAAAAACTAAGGATGAATGATTGATAACCTATATATATTGGGAATGTCCAATGTAATAGTATGATTTAAATACTGAACAGTAATGGATTATTTAAACTTATTACTAAAATACATAATCATTTGAATAGCGACTCCTCTTCCCCTTACTTTAATTTATCTATAACTTCCCACAACGTTAAATAAATATAAGATTTCAATTAAAAGTGCTTTTATACTATACTAAACAGTTTAAACATATACGAATGGGGTGGTGATTATTTATTTCATAAAAAAAGATTTGATTTCATAAAGTTTTTAAGGTTAGCGCTTATTATTTAAGTAAAATAAAAAAAAACATTTCTTAGAAAAACATTTCTACTCTGTTTTTCTACAATGACATTATATTTGTTTCCCCCAAATTCGCAAGCTTTTGCTAAAATAAAAATAACAAGACTTGTTTTAATTAAAGTTAATCAAGTCACCCCATAAAGTAGAGAGGGGAAAATAAAATAAAAACTACATACTGGCAAATTTGAGGAATTATTGGCATATTTAAATATATAAAACATGATAATAAAAGTTAAAATAATATTGGTTCTTTAATATTTTCCAACCGATAACGTATTACCTTGAAGCCATATCAGTCTGATCTTCATATCTTTAAGATAACATCTCCAAGTGATTTGCAGACAAATGCAATCACTAAAATTTGTCCGCAGATCACGTGGACCTGGCACGTTAAAGATCACAACATCAGATTGATATGGCTTCAGGGTAAAAATGTACATGCATGCGTCAAAATAATTTAGAAATTAAAAGTAATTAAGTGCAAGTTTGATTTAGAAATTGAAAGTAATTAACTGTACATTTTATAATTGCAGAAATATGTACAAAATTTTTTTTGTAAATTTAAAATAAATAGACAAAGTACACTTTTCCTGATTTAATGCAAATCTGGCATTATTAATGGCGACCTGGACAATAACTTAAAACGTACTCTATATTATGAATTTTTACAAAAAAAAAAAATCAAAAAAATACACTTGCATGAAAAATTATCTTATCTTTACAACATTTCTGATGGGATTTAACTCAATTATTCATGTTAAAAATATATAAAACAAGCAATTTGAAAATGTGTCTCATTTTTTGACTGAAAATTAGAAAAGTCAACATGTAGTGCTGGAATGGATGAGGGGAGGCCTCCAATGTCTGACATGCCGAAGGCACGGCCAAGTCTAAAAAAACTATATTATGATTTACAAAACCACCAACAATGCCAGACATTGTATTACTCTCATATCTGTAATTTTTATAATTGCGGATGAATTTACAAAAAAAAAAATTCTGTATAATATATACCTGGGTCTCGTTTTACGCGATAGATAGGTTCCTCAGAAAACACGCGCAAATGAAATCGCGCAAAAATAGACGTAACTTACCTTGAAAAAGGGGGGGTGCGGTCTGTGATTTTTCAAAATTCACGTAACAGCAAAGCACCAACATAAAATTACTTTAAAATTCGTGCAAAAAAAAAAAATAAGGAAATAAAATATGACTAATAAAAAATTTCAATTTTGAAAAAAATTGAAACAAGACAAACTTTTTTTAACTATAATATTTAATTTTATTCAAAATAATATATTTTTGTGCATAATTTACAGTACAGTAATTTACATTTTTTTATACGTTTTAATTATTATCGCTATTTGCTGATAAACAGGTTTGTTTGCAAACTAGTAAAAAAATCAAGATTCTTCACAAGAGGAAATACAACTAGCAGCAAGTTCACTCTCATGTTGTGTTAATGGTTTTCTGGTGACAACGTAATTTATCTTTGAGACGATGATTTTATTAATTGTTTATGAACTTAAGACTTATGATAATAAAAAGACATTTATTCACCACTGCTGGGAAAAATTTAATTAAAACTAACAACTAAAAATTAAATTCTTATTTTTGTCTTTAATTTTCAATTCCGTTTAAAAATCAAATTTCAGGTCGCCTTGAGTAATTTTTAAATTGTGAATTACAATTAAAAATCAGATTTTAATTGTCAAATTTAATTGTGCCCACTACTATTAACTCACCTTTTAAAAATAAACTTGCGGACACTAAATGATTAATAATTGTTTATGTTCTTTTTTAAAAAGCAAAAACAATGTGATTTAAAATGCAAAATTAACATGCACAATGTTTGAACAAATTTACATTATAATCTTGTAAAATTTAATGTGTGTATACATAAAATGTGGAAATCATGATTTTAATTTCATTGTTGCATAAAATCTTACTATTATAAAGCACTGGAAATATTAAAATTACTAAGATGAAAATCAAATTTCAATAAGGTGCTATTACTTTCAATATGACGTAAGTGCGCAAAATTTATTATTTAAAGTAATAGCACATTATCGGAATTCGACTTCCGAAGAAACATGAACCGTATAACTTCAAAATCATGTTAAATAAGTCCGCATAAAAAGAGACCCAGGTGTAATTCAGAAATTAAAAATAAAATTAATTAATTGTACTTTTTATAATTGCAGAAAAATGACATTATTTATTAGAAACAAAAATGAAAATTTCTTAACAAATAGTGTTCACTGCGATGGACAAGTAGCAAAATCATAAAAGACAGACAAATGTCAAAATTTCACAAAGCTCTCCAATTTTTAAATCTCACGGGTCAAAAAAATCCAAAAATTGACTCTCCCATGGATTAATCATGTCAGTGTCTTGGTTGCCATGACAATGTCATGTTATCATCGACGATGTCTACCGGAAGGAAAATCGGTAAATGTAAAATGTCATCAGTTGAATAATACTAAAGTACTATAATATTATTGCCGAATAAAGATGAAAGAAAATATTTATTTGATAGAGGCTCAATGATAAAAGAAAATTAACGAAAGTTATATAGAGTTATGTACATGCTAATTGCAGGTAAGTCATTTACAAATTATTTAACAAAATAATTAATTTTTGGTCGAAGGACCAGCTAAGAGAATATTATTTTAAATGATAGACAAAGTTATGAGAAATATTTACAGAAGGCTGAATTTAAACATTACGCAGTGGTTAGTTTTTATCTTGTTAATTAATAGCAATTCTTGATGATTTCAGCATCCATTGGAAATGAGAACTAGATCTAGTTAGATTTGGTCAGTCAGGCAGATAGCATTTCATTATTCAGTCTTTAAGTACATTAAAGTTCATGGGTGATGGGATCCTGGGTGATAATTGTGGGAAAGAGCATGTTAATCAGAGAGAAAGGTGAAAATTTCCACTACTCACAACATATTGGATTATTATTATGACCAGCATGGATTAGATTTGCCATTGCTGTTTTACAGTTACGAGTCTCTCCTTTGGAATTCAAATCTAGCAGTATTTATACTATTTCTCTGTTTATCTTGGAATCCACTTCATTGCTAGACCTGAGGCACTTTATGCACTTAGCAGATTTGGAATTTGCTGACTGGTTGCACCTTCTGTTTAAGTAAGTTTTAAAGACAATGCAATCCTGTCAGAATTTCTCGTACTATTGTTTTAAAATATGTTTTAAGATTTTAAAACAAATTTGAAGTGGATAAAATTTCCACTAATGGGTTTTTAAATTATTCTATAGAATTATCATGCATTTTAGATGGACTAATAGGTTTCCAGTAAATTGTCTTAATTACATTTGAGAATGTTTTACAAGATTGTGTCAGCCTTTATGATCACTATTACTAAAAAGAAAAAATTATCCATATAATTTTTAAAATATACATTAATATAATACACTTTTCCTGTATGTTTTAAAAGTAATCTCCCCTCACCTATAATATGTACACATCCATTACGCACATATACGAATTAAAATCAAATATTTATTTATTAAAAGTAGTTACATTAAGATATTTACTTATATCTATGTCAGTTATTTTAATAGTTAAGCAAAAATATATATATTAATAAATATGTAAGGATGGAGTTTGAATATGGTTTGGTGGTGGGAGATTCTGAGTGGGCTGTGAAGCTCAATCTGAGTATCAGATCGACTGCTTCAATATATTGTGTGTTTTTGAAATGTTGAGATATATATTTTACTTCATAGAATCACAAATTTGTAATTTAAACCTTAAACGTCAAACATACCTATGTATTGAGTGAAAATGATGTTATATCACAAGATAAACCTGAATAAGAGCCCATTATGGATTAAAATATTATAACATTTTCCATATTGATAGGCCTCTTACACGCTAATATAAACTGCGTGTGAGTTGATCAAGCTATATCAAAAAAGAAGAAAGTTGTATTTCTATTCTAAAAACATAGCTATATTTCCTGATCAACTCGTCCTATTAATTGTTGAGAATTATGCTATCGTCGAGATCAGCTTTTAATTTATTTGATTGGCGCCAGAGTTCTACAAGAACCCACTGAACCGTCACATAACATCTCACAAATTAAAAAGAAAAGATATTTTTAAAATTATCGGTCTTAGATTTTAAGAATCGGTAAATCTACCATAAATTAGACTTATCCTTAAATATTATTTTTGCTGGAACCTACAACATATTGGCAAAGGTAAATTACGTTTTAAATCTTATTAAACTAATAATAAATTAATAAAAAATAATAATAACTATTATTAATAATGCACAAATGATAATTGATATTAGAAATATTTTTATTCTAATAGATAAAAAAAAAATGTTTGAAGGAAATTATTAATCAAATAAATTGGAGAGAACACATTTAATTCAGATGTGAAATATTAATAAAATAAACAACAGTTAAACAATTAAAAAGTTCTTGGTTATATAAGAGTCTCTTGATCAATTAAATTAAAGTCTCTATCGGGATCATACTATAAGCTTATTTTTTTACAAATAGTTTGTAAAATGGTTAACTTTGTCACAATCAGGATAATGAAGCATAATTTACCGGTAAGTTTTAGTGAATTCACGATGGTTGTAGATAACTATGCATAGTTTTTCGGGGTTGAAATGAGCTCATGGCCTTTGATTATTAGTTGATCTTAGTGCTGGTTCCATAGGCTAGTCGCGTAAGTTTCTCTGGTGTCCATCGGTAACGATGTCAGCTAAAGCTCCGGTCTACTCTCGTATGAACTTTTTCATCATAGAGTGGTCTGGATTTTTTAATCCAAAACCAACCAAAAGAATATCAGGCAACCAAAGACGTTCCTCCAACTGAATCCCTCCTTTTTATACTAGAGGTCCAGTTTTCGGACTTCTGCGCATGCTATTATCATGGCGTTTTGTATTTATAATCTTATACAGTCTTTATTATTTTTACGTTATAAAGTTCTCTTTTCGTATCAAGTTTTTCGGCCATGTTTAATTAGCTAAAATATTTTTCTTTTAGCTTATCTTTTTACTTGCTTTTGGAACTTTTGTTCTCTCCAATTTTACTTTTATTTCCAATTACATAAAAAAATGCGAAAGAATAATTTAACTTTCATTGTACGTTATTTTTTTAAAAAAAAAATTAGTCAAAAAAAAAATCTAAATTTACTTTTATTTTTTAGCTTTTACCAAATGCCAATATATTTGCAACGTATATAAATAAACGTTACAATATATATAGTGCCATGGTATTGGCAGTGCTTTTTTTACATTGATATGAATGACTATGTATTTTCATACTTATTAGCTGTTTCATTAATTACTTTAATTATATTTATATATAAACAAGTGTGAATTTTTCCATGTCTTAACTTGGATTGATAATGATATTGTAGCTACACTTAGAAGTAATCTACATGAAATGACAAAAACTTGAAAAATGGTTTTGTCTATTAGTGCAGTCATTTGTACTTTAGCATTCAAAAAAAATATAATTGTTCTGATATTAGATAAATATAAAAACTACATTGCTATGCAAATGACATTTTTGTATGTGCACCATAGGCTATTATTAATTATAAGTTTGATTAATTAAATGTGAAATTGAAATTAAATTGGACGATAGAATTGAAAAAGAGGAAATTTGCTACTTGCATTTGAAAATAAAGCAGAACTATAATTTGTTGTTATAAAATGACTGTTAAACCATTCATTATTAGATGGTGTGTCAATATGTGATCATAAGTACCAATGTCACATAAATTTACTGATTTGAGAGCATTTTGCATCAGAACTAAGATTGAGGATTTGGAAATTTATATTTCTGATATGATAAAATCAGGCTTTAATGCAAATAATATAGATAGGATGAAAAACTTAGAAATGATTAAAAAATAGCTGGCGCTACCGTAAGAGACTTGAAAAATATGGATTGTATTTGTATTCCACAATGTGTATACAATGGTCAGAAATAAATTAGGTATGCTGTGGTAAAGTGCACCATATGTGATGAAGTTTATCATTTGAGGTGCTTAAAGAAGACTAGGATGGATCTAACAGGTTTGTGGCTATGTAAACCATGTGTGAGTGTGATAAAAGAGATGAAAAAATGGTATCTAAGTGTAGATGGTTTAAAGAGTAAATCAGGAGAAATGGAGAAAAATGTAGTTGAGAAAAATAGGATAGAGTATGTTTTTAGGGGACTGACAAGAGATGAAGATGGAAAAATAAGTAGTGCAATGAAAATGATTAACCAAAGAATAAGTAAGATAAAGAGGTAGAGGATGTAGATGCAAAATTAAAATTGTTAAAAACAAAGTGTGAACAGTTAAAGGAATTATTGAATAGGAATGATAAAGAAATAGATAAGGAAATCCAAAAGGTGGAAGAGAATGTTACAGATGAAGTAGGGAAAGAAAATTATGAGACAGTATTGATAGAATCGCTAATTAGAGAATGTGGATATATAATTGCAAGAAAAAATAGAATCAGATATGTAAGAATATGTCTGCCTGGAGCTAGAATTAGGGATGTTACAGATAAGGTAAAGAAACAAGGTAGTAGAAATGTGTATGTTATGGTAGGAGGGACAAATAATTTGTCAGAGCCTTCAGAGAGAGTAATAGATAAGTACATAGAATTGATTAGTAATTTGAGTAAGATTAAAAGAGTACGAATAATTGGATTATTACTAAGATTTGACAATAGATCATGTACTATAAATGAGATTGAAAAAATTGTGCTAAAAATGATCACTATAATGGCCAAATATCCAATATAATTTATTTGTCCATAATGTTGTCACAAATACATAATCAGCCAAACAAGATTAAAATAAACAACTATTAATAACTATATTTAAATATTTGTCAAACTGGCTTTCATCTCCATTGTTTGATTATTTATTTATAAAAATGTTTATGTTTGTGGATGTGTAGGATTCTTTTATTATTAAGTTATATAGTAAAGATGGATTGCACTTAGCAAAACAAGGAAGTAAAGTTTTAGGGAATTTGATTTATAAAGAATATAGTTCAGGAAACTTATAAAGGGAGGTGAGTTTAAATTGCAGTGTTGTCAGAAAAAAGAATAATGGACAGGATATAAGAAATAAACAAAGGGTAGCTGATTTGGATATAAATGTGGATGTGGAGAGGAATTGGATCTGTAAAATTAATAGTAAATGAGTTATTTATAAATGTAATAGAAAAGAGTCAAAAGAATTTACAAGAGAGTAGTTAGAAAAGAAGAAATTGTTAAAATTGGATATTTGAATATGCAAGGTGGTAAGTGATCAGAAAAATGACTGGAATTAAACAAAACAGTTAAAAATGAAGAGCTTGAAATATTAGCAGTAGTGGAAACATATCTAAGAGAAAACCACCTATAATGGAAGACTTGGTATGGCAGGGAATAAATAGAAAAGAAACAGAAAAAAGGGGTGGTGGTACAGGAGTTATGTCAAAAAAATATTTAAATATTGTTAAATGTCAAGAACATTTGTGGTTTGAGATAAAGTTAGGAAGATAAGAATGGATGGTGACTGGAGTGTATATAGCCACTGGAGATAGTCAAACTATAATGAAGTGGAACAGTAGCATATATGAATGCCTAGTTAAGAATATACAAAGTTTCAAAAAAAAGGGGAAGAGAATAATGGTTAAAGGGGTATGAATGGGCATATTGAAGAAATTGATGATGTAAATAACAAGAATGGGCAGCTTTTGAAGAATTTTTGTCAGAAAGTGAATTTGAGAATTGAAAATTTATCAGATATTTGAGTGACAATACACATGGTCTAGAAATAATATATTTCACACAATAGATTTTGTATTAGAAGAGAAAAAGAGAATGAATAAAATAATGAAAATTAAAGTGTTGGCTAATAAAGAGAGTATGCAATAGTGATCATAATTTCTTTATAATAGAAATGGTTAGTAACGTGATGGGAAATAATAATAAAAGTAGAAAGGATAGCGAAAGATGTGCATGGAGAGTGAAACATACTCAAATATAATAATACTTATCAAGAAAAATAATATACAGTATTAAAAATTTATAATTATCCTCAAAATTCTAATGGTTAAAAAAAACAGGTTAATGAAATTCAGTATAATTTAAAAGATTATTTATTTCACATTATCAAAACTTTATATTAAAAATAAATTACAGGTTAAATGTATGAATATTAAATTAATGAACTGGTCTTGGACCTACTTTGCAATTTTTTAAATAAAACATTTTTGCTACCAAGTTGGTTTTAATGATAGATTTTATGGCAAAACTGTTAACAATAAATAAAAAAATTAGTTATTCATAAAGTTTGTCTATAAAAAGATAGTGGGCAGTAGGCTTCTTAAACAATCTTTATACTCAAATGATCTATTCTTCAACTTCTTGGGTGTAAACATACATTTTCATTGGATAGGACACATGAAACAAAAGAATAATCCAAGATTTTCTAAAAAGGTATTTTATGATGAACCTAAGGATGATTTTTGTGAAAGAGATGGACCTGTTTAGATTCTAAAGATCATCTCTAAGGATATTATAAAAAAGTACATTGTCTTCATTCGAAAGGTATATATGAGAATAGACAAGATCATCTCTAAGGATATTATAAAAAAGTACATTGTCTTCATTCGAAAGGTATATATGAGAATAGACAAGATCATCTCTAAGGATATTATAAAAAAGTACATTGTCTTCATTCGAAAGGTATATATGAGAATTGACAAGATATTGAAGTATTTCAGAAAAAAAAGTTTAATACAGAAGTTAAGATAGCAGTACAAATAACAACAACGCAGTCTAATAGATAAGCTTGCTTATATATCGATGCATTTGTGATTCACGGACTGGTTTATACAATGTCCTCAATATGTCTCTTTCACCCCCCCCTCTTGGAATGGCAAATCCAGTTTTGTGATTGGCTATTGCTGCTAATATTCAAACTTTATTATTTTGTAATCTATTCAATTCAAAAATGTTTCATAATTTAAAAAAATTTAGTTCTGAGAAGTTGCCAATAAGATTGTTTTAAAGTTTGTGTTAAATAAGTAATCATAGTTTATTAGTTTTTACACCAATGTTAATATTTGATAATATACTTTTATTTTGGTTAAAAAATAATTTTCATTCATTTTCTAAATTAGTACTTTAATAATACACTCATTGATAAGTATATTTTTGTAACATTAATTATTTTACTTATTATGCCACAAGCATGAGTTATTTTCATGCTCGTTACATGATAATTTTTCACTATAAGAATCTTTAAATACTTCTTAAATTTTTTTGAACATAATATGACATAATATATTCTGTATATAAGTATTATTCCTTAACTACTTTATCATAAAAAAATTTGGCACTAGTTCAGATTATCATTTGACAAATTAATATTTACCAAAATCTTTTTAACTAAGCCTGATAAAACTAAAAGGACAATGTTGATTTCTGCTTTAGACTTTTTATGTGTGCTTTATTCTAATATGTGTTGATGAGTAATTAATCAATTCATTTTTTTTTCTTTATTATTATTAATTTTATTGTTATTAAAACAGGCAAAACTCTCTATATGTATTACCACTCAGTGCAAACCAGAATAATCAATGGATGCCAGAAGTGTTGTACATAAAATCCTCATCTAGTGCCTACTCATCCAATATCCCCAGACTAGTTTCTGGTTTGTGGCCTTCTTCAGTGAGGAGCCTTGGATCTGAGAGCACTGCACCTAGATCTTAGGAGCTAATGTAACCCTCCAGCAGCTACAAAACAGATTTAAATTGAAAACACTATATTTTCAATCCAAGCGCATAAACTTATATAGTCATATAGGTCTGAACTCAGTTCATTACCTATACATTTTAGTGTCCTTGGTTTTTTAATAACCATAGCCACCACTATCCTATTAGGCAGGATTAGTTTTAAGCCAATAAATATCACATGATCGCATATGCTATTTCTGGCTGCACTGAGTGGCAATACTATAGTTTTGTCTGTTTTAATAACAATTAAGAGCAAGCATAAAAATAGCGATCATGTGATGTCTATTGACATAATTTTATTGTTCTATTATTACTATAAACTTTACATTTATATGATTTATGTAGATGGACATGTAATAAATTTAAATATGGATTACGAAAGGAAACTTAACTGCTATTAATTTATACAGCTTTACATAATAAGTGTGTTAGCACTATTTAAGATTATTATAATTAAATAATGGTTATTCAAATTAAAAGTATCATATTCCGTTATCTTTTATTGTACCTTTATTTATATGATTTGAAAAGAATGTGTGGAAGTTGTTTAAACATTATTATTATACTATAATAAATAAAAAATTTAAACAAAAAAATGTAATGATTTAAACTCTAAAAGAACAGTTTGCTTCATTAGCAATAAATGTAATTAACAAGAAGTAAAAAGAAATATATGCAAAGCAGAAACCCGTTTTTATTAATTTCAAAAAGTATGTTTAGATATATAGCAAAATTTGCTAAATTCAAAAGCAAAGCAAACGGGAGAAAAAAAATTAAGCAGTAATCTAAGTAAATATAATATATTGTAAAAAAAAAAATTAAAATCATACATAATATTTTATATCTGTTTTTTATTTAAATGTTCTCACGAATTTTTCTTTATTGCATTTATTCATTCATCAGCATCATAACTTCAGCCATTAATCCATTACAAGGTAAAAGTTTCTCCAAATTTAATCCAATTTTTCCTAATTTGTAGTCCCTCTTCTCCATATAACTCTAGCAAACTTTCTCATAACTTACAAGCATCTCACACTTGCTCTTTTTCTATGCCATTTACTATCTTTTGGGATCTACTTTAAGATTTTAACTATACATCTACTGATATCTCTTCTAGCAACATTTCAGTCTCTTAATTCTTTCAATGTCAATATCTTTTTATTTTTTCAACTATATATTTCATTTCCGACTCCCCCCCCCCGTTACTCCCAAAATACATTTTTCCATACTTTATAGTATAATCTGAAGGCTCTAAGTTGCTTTCTTCTTTTAAAGTATCCAAATTCTCAGATTGATAAATAAACAATGATAAAAACCATTATTAAAAATGTCCTTTCCAAATTAATTCAGTTATAATATAGACCAATTAATTTTACTAAATTAAAATAACATTGAATGCAAAGCAAAATATGCTTTTATTTAACTTGGTCTTTTTAAAATTTATCACTGGAAATTCTTGTAACTCAATTTTCACCATTTCCTAATTTCTGAACTAATTGAAACTTTGCATATATATATATATTCTCAGTGTGAATACACTTTTCTTAGAGTTTGCAAGCAACTTAAAATTTTATATTTTATACAGGATTTAATATTCTTTACAGTACTGCCATCTAAAGGCATTAAATTGTATTAACTTTCTACATTTCTAATTTCTGCAATGATATAAAATGAAAAAAATAGAAAAAAAAAATTAAATAAATGTATACATTTTCTTCAACTTATTAAAAAAATTATTTAATTAAATGATTGTTTGGAAATCTGACTTGTGAATTTTTAAATATGATCACCCCAAGTTTTTATTTGTGAACACTGAAAGAAGTTTATTTTTTTACTTTTTAGTGCATTTATGCAAATAAAAACAATTTAACAAAACAAAATTAATTTTGAAAGTAGGGCAAAGTGAAAACATTTTATAAAATTTAGTATATTTTCTTTTCATAGCTTAAGAAATACACTATAATACTTTGCTCGAAAAAAAAAAAAAAAAGAATCCTAGCAATTTCTATATAAATTATCTAAAATATTTAACAATATTTTATGATCTAAAGTGGGGGTACAATTATACTTTGAATTAAGCAACATTTCAGATGATTTCAAATCAAATAACATATGAAAGTTTTTAAAATATGTTTTTTATTCACCATTATTCAAATACCTTCAGGATAAACTTACTGGGATAAATATATTGAAGAATTATATACAAATATGTGGGGGGGGGGGGCATACTAAATATATAAAACTTGAAAAAGATATTTTATGATACAATTTATTAAATGTCAATCTCATAATTTATTTGAATTTGAAAGTACAGTGTTTGAATTATGTAGAGCAGAATGCAAAAAAAATATAAATAAATAATTTCTTAAATAAGACAATAAGATCAATTTGTTTGTTTTTATTTAAAAAGAATATATTAACTACAACAGCTACTTATCTGATCAAAATGGAAAAGTAGTTTCAACAATTAATTAAAAAAATCTATGTCAAACATTAAAATTCTACTGGTACACACACTCGTACTTTACATTATTTAAAATGATTTATAATTATCAATTTCACAATATAAAGTTGTATAACAATATTTTCAAATTATCTAAAAATATTCATTATATATATACAAAATAACATTTTAACAATGTTTGCAAAATGGAAACGATATCTAAAATAAAGAGTCAAATTTATTTGTGCAAATACAATTTTTGTGACATTATAAACAAACAAAATAAAATAGGAAATGTATGATTTTTTTTTTAAAAAAAAAAAAGATTAAACAAACATGAATGAATTTCATTTAATATATTTCTATGTACAAAATTTGACCAATTAATAAATGGTCAAAATACTCCCAAAAGTATGTATTTGTATACAAAATCAATGCAATTATTAAAACCCATCCCATTAGTAAACAATCAGTACTATCTAAAAAAATAAAATTACAATAATAAAAACATACTAGATTATCTTTCTTTTTCATATGGCAGTCACATTGCTGGTCTCTTAAAGTCAAATGACTTTGCAAATAAACTCTTCTAACAAACATTTCAAAACTATTTACACAAATACTGAGATATGTATTTATCAAATGAATAATTTATACAGGGTTTTCACAAATTTTCTATTTACAAAATTCATAAAGAGAAAAAAATTTGTGCTTTGTTAATTCTGTAATTAATTAACAATTTTTTCCCCCAAAAAATTTAGAAGTTCTATCCTGAACAAAGATGGGTGAATGAGAAGGGAAATCTCTTTGTGAACACCCTGTATATTAAGAAAGAAGCAATTCCTTTTTTTTTTTAGCGATTACACCGATTTTTTTAAAAATAAAAATATTTAACATTTATAACAAAAACTAAAATATGAATAAATTATACAAGCAATATTTAGTTGCATTTCTTAATATAAAAAAATAACTATTAATTCAAAATTTACATATAACAACAAAAGCAATAAAAAAAAAAATCTCTGTTCACCAGTTTACATTTATTTGAAACAAGCACATAATTTTATAGCTTATCAAAATATGTAACACTAAGAATATAAACCAATTAATGGAACAAAATAAATTGGCATTGATATAACAAAAAAATGAGGATTATTTACAACTTCATTTAAATGATCCTTTAGGAATCTAGCTGGTGAATTATCTTAGTATTGTGTTCCAAATAGTTTGTTCCATGAATTGGTTTATATTTATGTATTTAGATTTATTATAAACCTTAATATAAATTTATATAACATATAAATAAAATATATATATATATACATTCATTCATTACTTTTGCATTGCATGTTAATATGATTTAGCACTCAAACATGATAATGCCGTTTTATTTTTTTTTACAAATAATAACACAATGTGTATAAATCTGAATATAAACATGTATTTGATGTAAGCATGATATTGAAAGTGAATTAATATAATATGTACCTCACCTTTTTTGTTTCTGTTACTTCTTTAAAATTTCCCACAGATACATATTATATATTGTTTTCTGCTAAAGGTAGCCCTCCCTTCTCCGATTCTTTTCTATATATATATATGTATGCACATCTATTATAGCATCACCTAATCTTAATATCAATATAAATATATATTTATTATTATACTTGTGAGTTCACATTTAGATGATCTTAAAATAATGAAAATCTGTTTCAAGACTATTAAAGAAAAGTTAACAATTACACTTGAAGTTGCCGAGACGTACATAACTTTGTGTGAAATATTTATTCTTTTAATAATATGAAGACATTCGTATCTAATGAATGAATGTTTAATGTGTGCCAAGTAAAATCACATTTTTAAATGTAATTTAAATTGCACGGATTATTGCATCCAGAAAAAATTCATTCTATGCACACTGAATGGAAAGATTAACCATTCAGGTTTTAAATGGGCTTAAGTTCCTCCTGTCCATTTAATTTATATAGCATATTGCAAGATGTCTGAATATTATTCACTAATTTGCAAATATTGTAACATTATTAGTAGACATTCAGTTTCTAAGATTGTGCTTCAAGGGCACCTGAGAAGACTTTGGTTCACTGTAAAATATGAATGGCATCAAGATGTTGGTCATTAAGCTTTACAAATCATTAATATTCATAGTGTTAAATTACATTTAAAAATTAGATTTTATTTCACACATAATCCATTCTGCCTGGTTTAGTGCAATGATAAAGTGGCAAACTCAAGAGCTAAAAGTTTATGGGCGCAACTTGGCTCTGTCACTTTGATATGCTAATGTCATAAGACCACTTGAACAACAAACCAATCAATGAACGATCAACAAATTTTTGAAATGGAAATACTTGAGCCATAGTTTGAAGGAAAACAATCTGAAATAATATTAGAAACCATGACTATGTATTGAAATTTCAACTTTGGCTCTCTGAATTCCTGTTGTAATTTCAACATTTCAGTTTATTGATAACTAAGGTACTCATGTATTAAAAGCACGCTAGATATACTTGATAACTAATATCTATCTACTTGCAAAACTAAAAAAAAAAAATTCTTTATTTTATACAGGTCTTAGACTTTTATATCTAATTAGTTCCTGAAATGAGTATGAAAGTTGAAATGTATGAAAGTACAGCAATATAAAAAAAATGTCAAAAAGTGTTAAAATATTTATTTTTTAATAAGATGTATTAGCATATACATAAATAACCCTTTATTGATTAGTATCTAGTGTTTCCTTTATAAACTTATCAAGAGATAGTTGAATTGTAATCTTCTTTTTCTTTTCTCAATAAAAAGTTCTTTAACATGTTGGATCTTTGTCTATTGTCCTTTGTCCGAAATAGCGAATTGTACGAAAATAGAATATATGAAAGTTGAGGACCGCCTGTAATATTTTAATAAGTTTTATATTAACTATATATATGTGTACACACCAAGAGTTAGGGGAAAGAAATTTGATTTTAAAATTTTTTATATTTTCAATGAATAAAAAATATTTGTAATTTTTACAATTTCCTAAAAGAAAAATATAATCCTAGAAAGATTTAACAAAAACATACTAATAATAGAAATTTATTTTGAAAATATTCTGACATGGAAAAATTATTTTACGGGTCAATTCTGAGAAACTGAAAATATTGTAGATCTTAGGCATTTTGATAGAATATATGTTACAAGCAAGTTCAAAAAATAATGCAAAAGTTTCACTGAATAAGTATTGGATGAAGATAATTATCAGTATAATGAATATTCCTCTTTTTTTAAGGATGGTTTTCATATGACTTCGTTTATAATATCTATAAAGATAAACTGACACAATACATATACATTTTTAAAAACTTGCTTAAAAAATTTAGTTTAGTAAAATTAGACATAAAAATATTCATATATATAGCAATCACTTTTTTTTTTAATATTTGAATCAAGTAACAAAATAATTAATGAATCATGAATTATAACAATGATGCTTATGTTTCACACACATACAAAAATAATCTGACATTAGCAAGACATCCTATTTACTAAAAAAAAATTGCACTAGTCCCTTATATCAATGACATTTGGATCAAAACCAAATCACATATTTCAAAATTCATAGACAATAGTGAATCATAATATATGTTTTCAATATACACACATATGTGCTGAATACTGAGTAAATTTTCCCTTTTTGCACTTTTTACCTATGAAAATATTTGAATCAACTTATATGTAAACATTAATTATTAAATTAATCATATTATTTATTATAATATCTAACTCATAGTTATGTTTGTAAAAGCCAGTGTGAAAATACAAGAGTGAAAGTATATCCGAAGGCTTATAAAAATTCCTCAACCCAATTCTAATATTAAAAATATATTTTAATATTTATTAAAGTATGCATTCAAAAATGTAGAGAAAAGACTAGTTAAATAAAATAATAATGAATTGCTTCTAATTATAATTATACATTGAACTATTTCCATCATTTAATATTAATTGTTAAATGTTCATAGAAAAATTCCAACTGTTTAAATATATTAAACTACTAGTAGTAATACACAGGTTAATATGTAGCAGAACATTTTGAATATTACCTTCCTCTTTTCAAGTGTTGCTGACCTACTAGCATGGAAATCGAACTTGGGACCTTTAGATTTGTGAATATTGAATTCTTACGCTGATGTTCTAATCAATTAGGCAATTCTGTCAAAAACAATAGTAAGTATAAATTTCATATACTTATCTATGAGGATCCTCCTGATTTCTCCACTTTTCTCTTAAAAGCAAAATTAATGATTGGTTTCCAAACATTATGAACTATCACACTAAATTATAGTGCTTATATTTGTTTGATAAAAATTTATTATTATTATTATATATATATCTTTAAAAAACAACAAATTCTTAGCAACACCACTATTAGATATACAGTCTATAATAATAATTTTAAAATTTAGTTGGATTCATTTTAGAAATTTTAACATCATTTTATAACTATAAATAATACATGTATTTTAAAAAAAAAAATGTAAATCTTTACTTTCATTCATAAATTCAAGCTCTTATATTATTCTTTAATGCAGTTTAATAATAGACCTTTGAAAACAATGCAAGAAATAACCGTGAATGTTCACTTCACAGAAGCTTTCTCTTATTCAATTCTTAGAAAATATCAGAAGTCATCAGATTCTAGAATTTGGAATAAACTCCTTTGTCTACATAATACCAAATTTATTATCCTAATATCTTTCATCAGATATCAGAAGGCAAAATATCTTATGGAAAATATATAAAAAAATTTCAGAACATCAAATTTATCATCATTAGTCATAATATCATTTCATAACATTTATCCCATATTAAAATCTTTCTGATTACTCAACCAAGAATTCCTTCGAACAATTGGAAAATTATGGTGCAAGAAATGGGTTACTTGTGAGGCCCTGAATAAATTTTTTCCAAACCTGACAATAGTTCCAGTTTTAATAGTTTTTCTCAAAAATGATGAGTCTCATCAATAAGTTCAAACTCACAATAATTAGTGAATTGATATGTTTCTGAAATTAAATTTAGTAAATAGCTACATCCAAACACAAAACATGAATCATACAGTTAATGGCAGAATTTAGGGATCATAAAAGTCATTAATGAATCTGTTCCTTTATAATGACTGCGAATAGATAGCTGCCTTTAAAATAAAAATTATCTAAATTACCAAACTGTTTTCTGGGATCTTTTATGCAAAGGTATAGTTTTATATATAAGGAAAAAAATTAAACTACCAAATGAGAAGAAATAAAAAGGGGATAATTTATATTAAAAAAAAAACAACTATGTTAATCAATTTTATTTTTGGTAATGCAATTAAAGGATTAATATGCATTCAGCGTGCAAGATCTACCTGCTATAAAGTATGAAGATAAATACTACAAGTATGGTTACTCTTTTTAATCAATATAGTAAAATAAGTTCTTTGCAATCAATTCAATCAGCAATACTTAATAAGTCTGATCACGATTAACTGGTATCATTAATGATTTATGGAGTAAGAACATATATGCACAGAAACAAATAATTTTTAGTTACATTATAAAAGACATTTTATACATCATTATTAAAAATGAAAAATTAAGTTTTGAAATACATTTTAATACTATTAATGGACATCACTATTTTATGGTACTTTTATTAAGAGCTAATATAGTTAAAAATATTAAGATATTAAATTATGTTGTGTCGTGATAAAATATTGGCAAACTATCATTGATGAGATTATTGCTCGACAGTTACGCTTTATTATATAAATACTTTAATATATAAATAATATAATTAAATTACTTGCAAACTATATATATATACATATATTAACAGGTAACTCATATTTCAAATTTTATTAGTCAAAACACAAAATGATTTCTCAAAAAAAAAAAATGTGATAATTCTGCTCAAAGTTGAGAACTCGATCAATATATCCATAGGAGCATGCATGATTATTATAACATTTGTGCATTAAATATCTTATATTCCTGCATTATTAACTTTTAGTGAAATAGATTAAAAAAGACAATTTTTCAAAGAATAATGAGCACTAAAAAATTAAAAATTGCTATCAAATATTTTAAGCCTTACTTTGAGAAATGAATGTTATATCATAGGAATAATTTAATGTTTATGATCAAAATATTCTAATCTTGTATTATCCCCAATGATTTTAGTATTAAAAAAAATTATGAGCAAAGAAATTACCTTCATAATTCATAAAAAATTAATTTGTTGTTAAATATGCTTATAAAGAAAATAAATTTTATTAAACAAGTGGGTTGCTTAGTCATTATTTAAACAACATTACATTAACAGCCAAAATAATACACTACAAATTATCTATTTAAACTGTTTTTTTTTTTTAATTTAGCAAACTAAAAAAAAAATTAAAAAAATACTCATTTCAACAATTTTATATGTAGCAGGCATGAGCAACTTTTTTTAAACAGTGGATCTCATAAGATCCACTTTGCTAGAGCAAATTGGACCATATTATTGGGGGGCAAAAAATCACAACTATTGTCTTTAATACAAAGTGTGCCAAACCGAAATTATTTTTTAAAGAAAATTCATATAAGTTTCATATAAAAAGTTATTTTGGGGATAATAATCATGAATTAAGTGTGCCATATATACAAGTCATAAAACGTTGCTTGTGCCCCTCACCTGGGTTACAAGTTGCCTGTGCCTGATTTACACTATGTTATTATTACATTCGAATATCGGCCTTTCAAGCCAATTGTGCAAACGCTTTGCGAGTGTTAAATAATAAATGAATAACCTCTGACCAATACAAGATATAGAATTTATGCAAGAATAAAAAGAATCCTCCTATTCCTGCGACTCAAATATTTATATATGAGCAATTGGCTTGAAAGGCCGATATTCGAATGTAATTATAAATTGTATACAGACGCTATAAAAATAAATGCTTATTTATAACTATGTTATTATTGTAAGTGCAATAATTCTAAGAAATTATTATAGAACTAATCACTACTTATCTTTAATATTTGATTACTAAAAAAACAAAATAAGATTTTTTTTTTTTTACTTTTTATGAAAGTGGCAAAATGAATATAATTTTATACTATTTTCTTTCTATATGCACATACCCATTAAAACAAATTTTCAGATTGCAGTCTAATTATTAAAATTATTGCCATTATATAATAAAATATGTGTGTGGTAAATCAAGTCTAAAATAGTTATTTGGAAAGTCTTGATTTTTGTTCTCATCGAACACTAAAAGTTTTTTGCTATTCTTCCAGATAATTAGAAAGATCATACAATCTTAAATTCTTTTACTCTGCTTTCATAAAAAATGAACATCAAAAATATATTTTACTAATCAAGCTAGCGTAAGCTTAATGGGTGTGAATGTACAGATTTAAGCTCTAACAATTAAACCCAAGTATTTAAGAATGCATACATATATATACACAAAATATAAATACAAAGCTAAGATTATTAAACAATTTTAAAATATAATTAAATAAGTAATCTAAATTCTATAAAATATTTTTTATCAGAGTTAAAGCTGCAAATGAATATTTATTTATATTCTGAAGAAAAGTTAAAAATCCTAATTTTACTCAAGGGTCTTTTTATGCATACATATATACATACCTATGTATGTATATTCACAAATACATACACAAAAAATGTTTAAATACTGTTTATTAATAAACATTTTAAAATTATTCAATTTTATATCTAGATATTTATCAGTAGTGAAAGCAAGCTTGCATTCAATCCCAATACACACAGAATGTATAAAAATATGTTCACAATTTTTGATGTTTTTTTTTTTAAATTATATAATAAATATTTGTAATAAAGTTTCTGAGTTTTCATAATTATGAACTTAAATTTTTGATATACTTTCTATAATACAAAAATGTATAAAATATAATTCCTCCAACAATTCTTCATAAAGAGAATAAATCAATCACGTCATTTATTTTTCTTGTGGTTTTTCATTAGGTATCTCTGTTGAAAGATTTGTAAGTTTTAAGCTTACTTCCCACATAGAGTCAATTAGTTTTTGATCTTTTGTCATCTCAGAGGGCTCCTTTAAAGCACAATCACTAATTAAAAAATAAATATATATAAAATAAATAAATTTTTATTATTTGTAATAAATTATATATTATTTTGGAAATATAATAATCAAATAACAATTACTATAAAGGTCAAATATCCAATATAATTTATTTGTCATTTGATTTTTAAACTATTGTTTAGCTCTATATTCAATATAACTAGACTATAATATGGAGAAACAGCTTAATTTATTTAATTATTATTATTTCACATAAAATTTATATATAAAATTTCATCTATCAAATTAATAAATTATTTTTTTTTTTTACAAAAATATACAATATTTCAAATATAACATTATGTGAATAAATAACAATTTATCATTATTATCAACCAATTATCTCCACTGCATGATGAAGATCTGAGTTAATCTAGTTTTTTTGGAATCTATAACTTCTTCACATCACTCTAAGAAAATTTCCTATATAGTTCTCTTACAATTTCTTGGAATCCATTTTAGGACTTTGGTTATTTAGCTACTGTAATCTCTTCTGGTAACATGTGCAATTTAGCTACATTTTCTTAAATCTTTCCAATTATATTGATGATGCCTATTTGCTTTCTGATCCATGTGTTTTGCTTTGATCTCTCTTTACTAATTCAAATACTCATCTTTCCATACTTTGTTGTTTGATCTTCAATCTCTGATTTAATTTTCAATTGAATATTCAAGTCTCTTAACCATAAGCAAACACAGAAAAAATATACTTGACTTTTTTCAAGCATATACATAGTGTGTCCCAGTAAAAAGGTGACTCTCCAAACTGCCTGCAATGCAATATCTGAATCAGTGCATAAGTTATGACACAAAATATGGCAGTGTATTTTTTATCTTCAAGGATCATCATTAATGCTTTTCTTCCTATCTTAAATCTTACTAACATCTTGTAAAATATGGCTTCACTGCCATACACAGTTTGAATCAATTCAAATATTTTAATAACAGTTTTACCCAATTTAAAGACCATTCCCTAATGAGTTACAGTATAAAACACAGTCACCTTTCATGTCATATCTATGATCCAGACAAGCTAGCACCTTAAAATTTATGTGGTGAATAACTAGCTAAACTATGTGACTATATAACCCATGCATTGATTCAGAAATGATGCTGCAGGTTGCATGGAGAGAGAACCTATCCACCAGGCATTTTTTCACTGGAAGTTATTCCTTTAATATTATACTTACAATTTTATTATTAATTTTGACCAATATATTTATTCTTGTAAACTTCATCTAATTTATTTTTTTCTTAATCTTGGGAATAAATTTTTTCCAAACCATTGATTCTCTTTTCTACATCACTTCAGCAATTTTCCTATTTAATTAATCCACTTTTCCTTTCCAGAAAATAATATACTACAATATCCTAGCTTTACAATTTTTGTTACTTTATAGCTAATAATAAATTATTAGTGAGCTAATAATGTTAATTAAAGAATAATCCACAATGAAAATTTCTATGATGAAGCTGCTTTATTTAACAACATATTTTTATCGTTATTATGAATTTCTAGAGAAATAATTCCCGTACATAAAATTTGGCAAATATTTTATATAATCATCATCATTTTCAATCATTATTGACCCATTGCAGGTTGAAATTCAATCCATCTGCAATCTCTAGCCTTTCTTTTCCACATTCTCCCACTACACTTCCTTATTTCAGCCATCTATCCATCTCACATGTGGTCTCTTTCTATGCCTTTTACAATCTCTTGGAATCCAGTTTTAAGATTTCAACTGTCCATCTATTATCATTTTTTTCTGGCAATATGTCCAGCCCTCTATTTTAATCTCTTAATTCTTTCAATGATGCCAGTAACATCTTTTTGTTCTCCCACTCATGTATTTGGTTTTTGATGACTTCTTGTTACTCCTAACATGCATCTCTCTATACTGTACTTTGTTGAGTGATCTAAAGTCTTTGTATCGCTCTTATGTTGAGTGTCCAAGTCTCAGATTCATAAATAAGAACTGATAAACAATTCATTAAAACACATTATATATATATTAGAAAATAATTTTTTTTTATTATTGATATTTCTATTGTGGTATTCCTTTAATTAATATTATTTTCTAATAATAATTTATTAACTTTACACCTGGGTCTCGTTTTACGCGATAGATAGGTTCCTCAGAAAACACGCGCAAACGAAATCGCGCAAAAATAGACATAACTTACCTTGAAAAGGGAGGAATACGGACTGTGATTTTTCAAAAATCGCGTAAAAGCAAAGCAGCAACGTAAAATTACTTAAAAATTCGCGCAAAAAAAAAATAAGGAAATAAAATATGACTAATAAAAAATTTCAAATTTGAAAGAAAATGATACAAGACAAACTTTTTTTAACTATAATATTTAATTTCATTCAAAATAATATATTTTTATGCTTAATTTACAGTACAGTAATTTACAGTTTTTTATACACGTTTTAATTATTATCGCTATTTGCCGATAAACAGGTTCGTTTGCACACTGAGGAAATACAACTAGCGCCTACTTCACACTCATGTTGTGACAACGTAATTAGTAATTAATCTTTGAGACGATGATTTTATTAATTGTTTATGAAACTAACAACTAAAAATTAAATTCTTATTTTTGTCTTTAATTTTCAATTCCGTTTAAAAATCAAATTTTACATCACATTAATTTCAAGATGGCCGTAAGTAATTTTTAAATTGTTAATTACAATTAAAAATCAGATTTTAATTGTCAAATTTAATTGTGCCCACTGCTATTACTCATCTTTTAAAAATAAACTTGTGACACTAAATGATTAATAATTGATTGCGTTCTTTTTTAAAAAGCAAAAACAGAATGTGATTTAAAATGCAAAATTAACACGCACAATGTTTGAACAAATTTACATTATAATCTTGTAAAATTTAATGTGTGTATATATAAAATATGGAAATCATGATTTTAATTTCATTATTGCATAAAATCGTACTATTATAAAGCACTGAAATATTGAAATTACTAAGATGAAAGTCGAATTCCAATGATGTGTATTACTTTCAATATAACGTAAGTGCGCGAAATTTATTATTTAAAGTAATAGCGCATTATCGGAGATCGACTTCCGGTGAACTTCAAAATCGCGTAACTTCAAAATCGTGTTAAATAAGTCCGCGTAAAAAGAGACCCAGGTGTAATAACTTTATTAATTATAAAAGGGTTAATTACAAAGCATTCATTATTTTAAATACTATTAGAGATGTTTAATGTCTCAAATAATTGCACATTTTTATTATTATTTAAAATTAATATAGGCTTATAAAAAATGTTCAATATGGTACCACTTTGTAAATATGTTCATTCAAAAAGATGTATTTCAAAATATCATAGCTACAAAATTTTATCTTTTTTTTCATCTTAAGTATAAAGTAAGTTATGCAAAAAATTACAAAATAGACTACTGATATAATTTGGAAACTGCATGTATGCATTATACATTTTATAAGTGTAATGAAAAAATGTTCACAAAAAATATAAGAGAAGCACAATTGTAAAAACAGATTTTTTTTAAAAAAGGTAAAAAAAATAAGCCATGAAATTAATGGGAGAATTAATTAACTGAAGTAAAAAGAAAAGATAATGAAAAAGTATATGTATATTTTAAATAAAATTATATATAAAAAAATTTAAAATAAACTGAAAAGAGTAGAAGATAAGCTGGAAGAAGAATTTAAAAAAATAAATAAAGCTTTCAATTGAAAGTAGCTGGGAAAAATAGAATCAAACAGGTAGTCATTATAGTGTATGTTAAAAGTAGAAATCAATCAGTTATTGTAACGTATGCTAAGTTCTCTATAAAAGGCAGGGAGAGTAACTAAATGCAGAATACAACAATCAAATAATATTTTGGTCATCATTGATGTTATGCTCTTAACATAATTTATGCTAGCATATCAATTTTAGATATACACAACTCCAATGCAGCTATTGAAAAAAAGGTAAAATAATAAAATAAATAGATATATCTTTAGCCTGGTTAGTGCGGACAATTGGTCCTTCAAAATACATGCAAAGTAAAATCTCACATAAAAAAAAAAACAATTATAAAGAATTCCCCAGAGGAAAAAATCAATTTGTTACTTTAAATTCAAAATATAAAAAAATTTTATTAAAAAAATAAATCATAAAATTGAAAAATATTAGATAATAAATAAATATTTTACTCAGCATATAATTTTTAAAAAAAAAATTAACTTGTGGATAAATATACTATATAAAAATATTTCAGCAGCTATAATTTTAAGAAAAGAAAAAATTCTAATTTTTCCATTGAAGATTGGCTATTTTGCTTCTTATGTAGCCACAGAATGATATTTCCTGAATCACAATTTGTTGAATTAAAATAAAGCATGAAGGAAAAAATAATCATCAGAATGTACATTTTAAAATTTAAAAAAAAAATTAATTTAACAAAATAGACACTCTTTAAAATTTATTTTTTCATGAATTTATCTTCAGTTATTAAAATTTTATATTTTTGGATTTCTAACCAATAAGATTATGAATTTTTTTTGTAATGCTATTATTTTTTTTGGGTTTAAATCACAAATTTTTTTATTTTATATAAATGCAGTGAAATTAAACAGAATGTAGATTTAAAAAATGTAATGTACACTTGATTATTGTAGTTTTAGTAATATCTATAAATGATTAAATATTATTATTACACTTTTTTGCCAATCTATGTTTAAGATAAAACCGATTATTATCTTAAATAAATCACAAGCAAATTGGAAGATTAATTTAAAATTGAAAAAAAATTCAATAGTATTTTAACATATATTTAGTAACTTTTAATCATATAAAGTTGATTATTAGCTATATAATGCATGAAATAATTTTTTTCTTAAAATAACTTACAATTAGGATCATTGTATTTTTGCCTAGGCAAAATAATATTCATTAGAACTTCAATCCGGAAAATTGATTGCAAGAATATAGTTTAGCTAAAATACATATTTTACAACTAAATATTTAATACACTTTGTTGTTGTACGTGGAGACATTAAGCTTTAAATTACTTAACTATGCTGAATGAATCTAGATTTTTTACTTTATTTTATAGTTGTTAAAAATGAAAATCTTTACTTTGGATATGTCATAAATGAAAGCACTGGTTGTTTTGTAAAAACACAGGATGAAAATTAAATAATATATATTAATCGTATTTTAATTTTATAATCAAAACATATTATATACTGTGTAATGAATAAATTCTACTATATAATTTTAGCATGAATGTTGCCTCTACTCTGACATTATTAATCTTATAAAATGACTCCATTTTGAGCTGTTTTTTTAAAAAAGATTTTCAAGTTTTTTTAAAGATTGTAATACTGAATAATCAATTGTAAATCAAAATAGTGAATAGGAATTGATTATGATTGCTATGTTGAATCCTTGCACAAAGGTTCATCATTAATAAGATAAAAGTGTATATTGAAAAATAAAAAACATATACAAATAAGTTCTATAATATAGATAATAAATTTGATTCTGTTAATAGAAAAAAAAAAGGCAAGATGGATAAAATGACTTTTACAACAGAATATCAAAAAATTTGTAAAATTAAATAAAAATAATTATATCCTTATCAATAGTTTATTCATATATATATAATACTTACGCAAAACTTTTCCCAGTCACTTTTTCTAATTCTTCTGATATAGAGCAATAAATAGATGTCTGGGCACCATCTTTGGCCGTCTTTAAAAGTAACCAAACCCAAGGAAAAAGTACAACTTTCCAAAATTTATTAGTATCAAAATCAGTGTATCTAGATAAACTAGTTCTGACAATACCAGGATGCAGACAATTTACTGTAATATTGCTATCTGAAAAGTGCAACATATATATAAACTCGCAAAGATAATGGAAATGAATATTTGCATACAAAAGAATCACTACATAATGTGGGGTTAATTAAGAAAATAAAGCAATCAATATAATTACATATAAATAGTTAAAGATTAAGAACAAGAAAACAGAAATTAAAAATGACAATTATTGAAATCATCAAAGTCATGGGTATTTTTCAATAATAACTAGAGATTTATTTAGCTATAAGTATTACTATATTTAGAAGTACGCGTTGCAGAAAGATAATGGGTTTTAACAAGAAATAGCAAATTCTTGCAACTTTTTTTTAAATTCAATAAGATTTTGTTATTAATCTTAGAGAAAACGTAGAGTAATATTATAAATTATTCACGTAAAAATGTTATTTGATATGGAATAATTAATTATCAATAGTTAATTTTATTTAAAAATGTCTTAATTACATTATTAAAATAAAAATTTTGTTGATTGAGGTCATTATATCATCTGAAAAAATAATCATCTAAACTTACAGTTTAGTATATAAAATACAAAAAGTACAAATGATGTTTTTTTTAATAAAATAAAGAAAAAATTATAAAATGTTTCCGATTCAACTAATATTGAAATATTAATGATAAATATATTATTAATCAAAATGCATATATATATATATTCGTAAAACATTATTATGATAATTCACAAACTAGATTTTTTTAAAAATTATTTAAATGAACTTGCAAATAATACCTATCTTTCCTTATATTAATTCCAATCTATTTATCAGATAAAAAGATTAATATTGATATAAAAAATGGTAAGCATTATTTGCAAATTCATTTAAATGTTTCATTGGAGATCTGGCTTGAGAACTATCATATTAATGTTTTCATACCTGGTTATTCCAAGAATAGATTTATATTATCAGTATTACATGATAAAGTTGTTTATAGGTTTGTTAAAATTGTCAGAATTGCTGTAATTTTAAGCCATTTTCATTGTCTTTATAACCTGAGAATGATGACAGAATCAAGAGTAAAAAGCCCCTCAGATCAAAGTTTAACCATTATCTTCTAATATCCCAACATCATAATCTGACAAGTGATTAATCAACCATTCAATTATGACCTTTATAATAGATATACAATAATTTTTATAAGATTCTTGCATGTAGAAAGTTAATAAAATCTCATTTATGCCAATAACAATAGGCATTTGTTACAATAAATATTGCTTCTGAAAGTTTTATAAATATAAGGTGATTTTAATAATTGACATAGTAGAGGAATGGCTAAAAATTTCTGAAAAATTTACACATACATGGCATGAAAAATTTATCATGGCGAAATATTGAGATTGTAATTCACTGAAATCATGCTACTATATTATCAATAACTGGAAAGTTGCCAGTAATTCATTAACAAAAAATATTTTATCACTTGCATAGACTTGGAAACAAAAATACTAAGTAATCTTTTCTTTATAAGAATTTATATAATAGGTGGAAAAGAATAGATAAAGGGGGATAAACTTATAATATCTGATGAAGTAGCAAAGACTGTCAAAATTCTGATAGTTTTAAAGATGAATTGTTATTATTCATATATTTTCTAATAATTCGTGCAAAATAGGGTTCTTGACAAGTGAAATTGATTCAAATTAGAAAATAGCATACTTAAAAATATTGGCACACTGATAATAATATCAAAAACATGTCATAGCAGCAGATATAGAGTTTCAGAGTCCACAGATTGCAGCCCAACTGTATCATTTCCATCCATGAACTTCTTATGAATTTCTGAGTTATTTATTTAGTGAAGCACTTTTTATATTTAAAAAATTCTTAAATAACAAATTCTAGAAAAATAATTAAGTCACTTCAATCTAAAAAAAACTGAATCTATCAGTGAAATGTAAAAAAAAAATGTTTAAAAACACTTTTCTCTCAACAAATTAAAAATATAAATGATTTATCTTTAATACATATTATTTTTTAATAAAAAAATGTATTAGAATCCTACAATTACAATTTAACTGGTGAGAAATTTTTCTTCTTTGAATTCTTTAATTTAATACTCAAACTACAATACCATTTGCAATAAAATTAAAACAATATTTTTTAGAAAAGCCATTAAAGCTCATATCAATGATATCAGTAGATATTTTATATCCTATAGGATATTCATTTTATTAAATCTTGAAGTAGGTTGAGTATGTTAAGTGGTCTACTTTTATCTCAAAGATTTTTAAAATTCTTCTACAATCTAAATTACCATATTATTATTTCATTTTCTTTCATTGCGATAATTATTATACTTTTGTAAGTGTAGATTGGCCATAAATAATTTAAAAACCTTGGTTCCCAAACTTCAACATATGTTTAATAATAAGAATGACGTATCGTAAATTCTAGCAATTTCACAAGCATCATTCATTCACATAAGTGATCAATTAACAACTTCATACTCTCATTTTCAAGCACTTAAGATTTGACCATACATATATGTTTGGGTCGAAAAGATAGATAGATTCATTCTATCTTTCCCAAGACTTTATCTTGTATTTGAAAAAGTGGGAGTATTCATTTATATAGTGACATCTACAAAGCGCATGTGCATTAGCTTATTGGTATTACAGTTTATAAAAACATCGCGCTATATAAAATAATGTCTTGTTTACATATGTTTAATAATAAGAATGACATATCGTAAATTCTAGAAATTTCACAAGCGTCATTCATTCACGTAGTAAAAAAGTCATTTAAAGTGATCAATTAACAACTTCACGCTCTCATTTTCAAACACTTAAGATTTGCCCATACATATACATTTGGGTCAAAAAGATAGATAGATTCATTCTATCTTTTCCCAAAGACTTTATCTTGTGTTTGAAAAAGTAAGAGTATTCATTTATATAGTGACATCTCCAAAGCGCATGTGCATTAGCTTATTGGTAGTACAGTTTATAAAAACATCGCGATATATAAAATAAATGTCTTGTTTATATATTAAACAAACAAAAATTAAATAATATTGTAATTTATTAAAAAATGTTGGACAAAAATATTAATTTAAAAAAAAAAATAATTTAAATTTTTGCTTAGTGTTTTTATGAAGAACACTCACTGCTTCTCCATCACAACATTAATAATTGCTTAGCCTGCTACATGTAAACATTTTAATTTTTTTGTATTTCATGCAAACTGGTATGGAAATGGAGGAGTATATGCACAATTGCCTTATTAACATTAAACTTAAAATAAGCTTTCCAATGATAATAATTATATATTTTTTTCTATCTTTAAAAATAAAATTTTGATAAATTTTTATTCCAATAATTTTTTAAAAAAAGATTTCCCCTTACCTCAGAAAGTGAGGAACTTTTAGATAATAACCATGGTTAACAAATGTAGTCAATGTACTTTTCTACAAGCTAGATAAATTATGATTTTAAAATTATTTTCAGAAGAAAAATAGACTAAAAAGTTAATGAGCTCCATTTGTGCTTATAAGTATTATATAAAATAGTATAGATACTATTGAAAAATATCTTGATCAATGAGTTAAAATAAATAATAAATGTAAAGTTAGTAAAATAGGCTTGAGATTTTTCCAATCTTACTTTATATCTTTTCAATGTATTAAATAGCAATGCAGTTCTCAAATGTTTGAATTTAGTCTCATATTCTCAAATTCTATGTTTATGATTTGCTAATATATTTTTGTGGTTTTTATGTTTGCTCTATTGATATGTGTTTAGAATCCAAGTGCAAATAATGAGTGTAGTGTTTTGCATGCTATTTGATAAAAACACGATTCTTGACAAAATTTGGTTTGTTCTTATACAGACTTATTCTGATTGGCATGATTTGTCACATGCTACAAGTTTTACTAGCAAATAAAAAATATTTTCTTCACTATCATATATAAATATATAATGCTATGGTATACTGCACATAATCAGATAATGATATCTATTTGCATTTTCAATTTATAATTTATCAAAATTAATAAATATTTGCGAACAAAAATTATTATGTTATCTATTATTCATTTCAATTTTTTTTGTTGGTATTATATAATATAATCATAATTTTTATGAGAAATAAAACTGCTATTAAAAATCATATTTAATCATATCAAAATTTAATATTTATGAATAAACTGAAAAATAATATTGATCATATTTTAAATACAACTATAGTATATATATTTAAACTAGATTTATTTAAAGGGGATTTGAAATCAGACTGCTTTTTTGTTTTAAAATATCTGGCATTATATTATATAATTGTGCTATACAAACTGAAGTTTTTGCGAAAATTGTATTTAAATTATTATAATTTAATTATGGCAGACATCGTAATTTTAACTGCATTGTAAAAGATTCTATATTATCGTATTCTGGATTATTTGTGGTCATGTGTGTGTGCATAAATATTCTCTTTTAAAATAAACATCACTAGTATGAGATTTGATAAAATATAAATCAAATGCTTTACCTTTTAATTTTTCACTAAGAGCAAGAGTAAAAAGCACAATTGCCAACTTGCTCTGAGCATATGCTTCCCGGGGAATATATTCATTATGCAAATTAAGATCTTCAAAATTTATTTGTCCAGCATAATGAGCCAAGGCAGTAATATTAATGATACGGGCAGCAGGACTTGCTTTGAGTTTATCCAGTAAAAGATGAGTCAGTAGAAAGTGACCTACAACAGAAATGAGTTAAATATATCTAACACTTTCTAGTTTTCTATTAAAACAAATAAATAAATTACATACACAGAGTATGCTACATACAAATGCTTTTACAGTGAATAAACTGTAGAACAAATATTTTCACCCCACCAAATTAAGATTGCTGCAGTGAATGTTAATGATTGTCATAATACTTGCATATGCACAATATGTTAATGTTTTCTCTTTGACTAAAATAACAGGCATCTCTGTCATGTTTTCTGAGACTTAATTACTAATTTAGTTCATTTATCTGTTTATTATTATATACTGAATTTATTAAATAATTATTATTTATTTAAAATTGTACATTGAATATAGTTTCTTTATTGATTTTAATATCATTTAACATCTGATTATTGTCAGAAATTTATTTAAATAACATCATTAAGTTTAAAAGTTAGATATGGTGTAAATAAAAAAATAATACAGTTCCTTCCATTCCTATTTATCTCACTGCACGTAATAGAGAAAAGCCAGAAAAATAATTAGAAAAGGCTGATTAATGTAGATATTAGAAAACAAAATTTTCAAGTGAGAAAATATAAAAACTGTCAGAAATCTTATGTATTGAATGTGGAATGACTAAAAGGAGTTCCAATTTCAATTTAAAGATAGATCAAACAAACATTTTAATATAACCAAATTTATTTATATTCTTACTATATACTTGAAATGATCAAATTTTAATCATAAAAATTGTCCATAATGTTGTCTTCTTTATAAAATTTAAAATAGTCATTTTGAATAAAATTGAAATAGATAACTAAAAACAATTAAAATATTAGTCAACAAATCAAACAGGGCTTTCCTTTTTTATAGGGATCTTATCAAGATGGTTCCTCTTTTACAATCATATGCAATGCAATATGGCTTCTTTATCAAAGTCAAGAATCTCTCAGCCACTATGCCCAGAGAAACCTGTTAGTCACCTTACTTTCTCTTTACATTCACCACCCTAAGTTTTTCCCATATTCCACTATATCCTACTCTTGTCCACACTATGACCTTTACATCTAGATCCCCCTTAACTTTTTCCAAACCCAGCATAAAAACTAAGAACCCATTTTCTGTATATCACTTTGTTCATATTTATTCTCCCACAACTTAATTATTTGTACCCTTTTTTTTGCTTTTTGCATCTCTCATATAAAAACATGACCATCCCATATCTCCTTGAATTGCCTCCTTTGCCATCCATAGATCCGCATCTGACACATGTCTTCTTACTTCTCTTTGTACTTTTTCTAAATAATCTAACACCCTTTTGCTAACATATAACACATCATTACCATAAGTTAACCCTGCTACTGTCATTCCTTTCCATATAATTCTTGCATATTTATTATATGAAAAGACTGTTAATTTCTTTATTAGTTCCTTTCTTTTCTTTGCTTCATTTATCAATTTTTTCTCTCATTCATCCGAACAATTTCTCTATATTACTTAAGACGATCCCCAAATAGTTATATCTATTCATCATATTTAACTTTATATCCCCCAATAAACATTCTCTCTCTTCTTTCCCCCCAATATTTATCATCATTATTTTTGATTTTTCTTCACTAAATTTAATCTCCATCTATTTACCCACCCTTGCACATGTCTTCAGCATAACTTCCATATCTTCCCTACTTTCTGCGCACAAGATATAAACAAATAAGATTTGATGCGATGCACTATGGCTTCTCCTTTATCAAAATCAATTATCTCTCAGTCACCACTTACCTTCCCTTTTTATTAACCCTTCTAAGTTTTTCACATATTCTTCTCTATCCTGCTCCATCCCATTTCCACAACACCATCTTTGTCCATTCTATGACCTTTATATCTAAATATCCCTTATCTTTTTCCAAACCCAGTATAAAAATCAAGAAGCCATTTTCTATAATCACTTCTCACACAACTTTCATTATTTGGTACTCTTTCTACTTGTAAGTATTTACATTCAATTAGCAGATGCCTAATATTTTCCATGCCTTCCTGATATAATTTGCAGACTAAATCACTTCCATTTCTCCATTTATGTGTATATTCACTTGTGGCTAATGATCCTGTTTGAGCTTTAAACAGTAAACTACTTTCCTTACTAGTATCATAAATTAACTCACACTCACTATTCTGTTTACTTCTATATATATTTAAACACTTTTTACTCTCCCATACTATATTACTCTTTTTTTTCTCTCCGCTCCCTAAATATGATGTTTAAATGAGATCATTTACATTTTTTGCCTTAAAATTGAGTAATTAATTATAAATTAGTTCTATTACTTGGCCATTTTTATATAGAGTTATTTGATTTCTTTGATTCCAGGGAGGAGATGAATCAAAATCTCACACTGACTATCAAATTTATATAATGGACTTACAACATTCCACTGTGCCTTAAAATCATTACTGGATGCCATATTGCCCCAATGACATATTATGTAAAGATAATAAAAATGACGGAAGGGTTATATGTATATATGTGGTGGTAATATTAATGGATAACTTATACTTAAAGTTAGATTGTTAAATTACATAATGAGAATTTAAAATTCAAATCTTATAAATCAAATCCAAAGTTCTATAAAAAAATTTATCTATTTTCCTGGCAATTGTTTCTTAAATCTAATCAAAATCAGGCTAAGCTTAAATCACTTTCATAATAGTTTACCTCTTTTATTTTAAAAATAATAATTGTTTTATATGATTTCTTGGTTTATACATACAACAACTAATGCAGGCATAGAGTGGTAGATTCTGAAGTTCAAGCTCCATGGTTTGTGGCCCAGTTGTGTCGCTTCTGATGATCAAACTTTTTATGAACTCCTGATCAGTAAAACTGATTATTGTTATATGGCATAATATTAGTTTATAAACAAGTTTTTAACTGATTATGTAGTTACATCACGGATGAAATTTATCTAGAAAAATTGTGTGAACTTTTAATATCTATATACACCTTTACCCCGCTTAGCGATGACAATTGGTCCTCCAAAACTCATCATTAAGCAATAATATCGTATACAGAATACGTATTTACAATAGGCGTCTATGGGAAAAAAATTGGTTGGTTCCTAAAGCTAAAAAATTACACTAACTTGGGAATAAAAAACATATTAAAAAATTATTTATTGAATGCATTGTATAAAAATATGTAAAACCAAAACCCTTAATGTAATATGCTTGTGTAAACTATGCTGTATTATGCAGATATTCACTTGAAATATGTACATACTGTACTATATATGTATGTACAGTATATATGAATATGTAAAAAGAAAAAACTTAGCTTCATTTTTTGAGTTATCAGTTGCACATTCTAAGAGCTATTGCTGTCTTCTAAGTTTTTATATTCTTCCGCAATAGAAAAAAAAATCCATACTGAAGAGCACTTATTTAAAATTTTGTATTGCAGTACATATTACTGTATACTGTATTTATGTTTATTACTTATTTAAAATTATTAAAATTAAAAAACAATGTTTAATTAGAAATTATTTAATTGAAAATAAAGACTTATTACTGTACGTAAATCAGTCAACTTTAGAAAAAAAATTCAACTTATTTTAAAAGAAAAAAAAGCCCAATTGTACTAATTTTCTAAAAACATATGCTAGGTTTATTTTTCTTTTATTTTATATTTGCTATAAGTCGATTGTTTGAATCTTAATAAATACAGTATTTTTTTGGTAATCTAATAATGCCTCCCCCCTCTCGTTCGTGTAGAAAGAAACTCATTAACTTTTTTTTTCTTTTTAAACTTTGCTGCGTTTTAAAATGTTTTTTTTTTTTGATTTGAAATAACAACATGTTTATTAACGAAGTTAGAAAATCAATAACTATTTTTACATAATTATCCAGGTGTCCTAAAAATAATATATCGTAAATAAGAAATATACCCAGCAGTTTAATATTCATATTTAGTGTTTTCCTGAAAGTTTGTGATATTTATATATTGGAGTATGTGTTGAATCTCTTTAGAAAAATTAAACTTTATTTATATAATCCACGTACTGTACATTATATTTAAATAAAGTTTAATTTTTCTAAAGACATTCAACACTTATATGTATACAGTATTATAAACAAATTAAAAATCCTTTTTCTTTTCAAAAACTTTTATTTTCTTATCTCAATACTGAACATATATATATATACTGTATATACAGTATTTCTATAATACAAAACTCCAACTGTCTATCTTCATACAGTCATTTTCAAGGATATCTCTCTCCCACTGCTATATTTCATTACTCTTTCTTTTACATTATTTAATTACAAATCAACGTTGAAACGTTTGAGTTTTGTATTATATAAATATATATACTGTATATGTTCAGTATTGAGATAAGAAAATGAAGTTTTTGAAATGAAAAAGGATTTTTAATTTGTTGATATTATTAATATATACGTATTTTAAAAGAAAAAGTGGATGAACATTTTCTGTGTTATTTATTATATGATGTATTGTAGATTCAGTAATTATAGATATTTTAAGTGTTTTATGAATAAAATATTGTATGTGTATACAATTACAGGAAAGTCATTACCTGTATACATATTACAATAATATACTTTTGCTTTTGGATAAAATGAATTTAATATAGCTATCTCTGACGTCATCAGTGACGCAAAATTCAAGATAGCTGCCCAAAAAAAAAATTTTTTTTTTTTTTCCCCGATCGTTATAGCGAATAATCGATTGTACATCGAAGTAGTGGGTACTAATTGATGATGATCGCTATTGCGAAATATCGCTAAGTAGACAATCGCTAAGCGGGGTAAAGGTGTATATATACTTTGTACAAGAAATATTCCTTATATGGATTTTTAAAAAGGTGATGAAGGAGCTCTAAAGTTGAGATACAGAAATAAATTATTAAGAAGGTGGAAAATTACTACTGATAATCAAATGACATTTATCTGTCTTTAGGCAGATAATATATTAATATAAACCTTTGCGTGAAAGTGTCATTGCTACTTAAAAAGTTCACTTCGAAACAAAAGTCTATTAAATTTTTTTTAAAAAAAATTCACCATAAAAAAAAAAAATAATGTATACTGGGCCAAGCTTACAATATTATGATTGAAATTTTAGCATTAAAAGAATCATGCAGACCCCCCCCCCCCCCAACCTATTATAATCATGCAGCGACAAAAATTAGAAGAAAAAAAAATAGAATGCTTGGAACTCTAATATTATATATATGTTAAATCTTGATTAAGATACCTAGCTATTTGACTTTTACAAAAAAAATTTTTTTTGAAAGATATAAATAAAAAACACAAAAAAAATTTTTTTTTACTGCTTCAATGTTTATATACATAAACAATCAAAATTAAAAAAAAAAAAATATTGCATAATAAAAAATCATATTAATGTACCTAGATAATTAACTTGGAAATGCGTTTCAAATCCATCTTCAGTAAGTGCAAATGGAGCCAGCATTATACCAGCATTGTTAATAAGAATATCAATTTTTTCTACTTCTAAAAAATATATAAGACAATAATTAATTTCAATCAATAATACAATAAAAAAAAATAAGTTATTAATAAATTTAAATCCTTACAATACTTAAATAAAAATTAAATTATAAGTGTATATTTCAAGATTATTAGTCAAATATAGTATATTAGAACTAAATGTTTGATATGCTGTATATTTTTCAATATTTTGAGATACCAATACTAAAAATATATAGATGGGATCATTCTATTCTTGATCCTTGCTAAACATACAATATGTTATCTATTCATAGCCAGGGAAGGAGTGGTTTGCTTCCTTAATTAATGGCATAAAAATTAAGGAATGATATTTTCAAGTTTATATATATAGCTTGAATTTAATAAATACAAAGCAAATCAGTAAATAGACTATAAATATGCAGTTTGTGCTTAACAATTAATTAAAATAATGGAAACCCTTCATGTGAAATAGTAATCACTTCAATGAAATATTTTGAATAAAAAAAAAAGAGCTAACTACTGGACTAGTGAAGCAATAAAAGGACTAGTTGGCTTTACCCAGATTATCCCAGCTGAAGGAGCAGAAAGAGAGATGTAGAACTCCATTTACAGGCCTGCTTGGTCTTTATTATAAGTTAAACAAGCCTCAAAAGCTCATAATAATAATTCAGATAAATACTGTATATATACTAAGTCTTATTATTGTTAATATACTGTTTATTGTTTATAATAATTATTGTTTATAATAATTACTAATTGAAAGTAAAATTCATATTTATTCATTTTTTGAATGAATCAAATCCCATCATACTAGCTACAACTGTTTAATTACAGGACTTTGAACCCCAATTGGCACGGTCAAAGAATCTGTATTTCCAGAGATTATAACCTCAACAAGTAATAATAATTTCTGAATATAAATAAATAGATATAAAATTTAAAAAATGGTGTTATCACAATGTAGTCTAAGTGAATTTGATGTTAACAATGTTGTGGAGTGTCAAATATATGTAAATGTTTAAATACATACTTTATTGTCAATTCCACAAAAAAAAATGTTACTAAAATTACTACTTTACTCATATTTGCAGATTACAAAATAGATTTTATAAATTTAATGTGCTTACTCAGGATCAGTAAAAAAAACTTTTTGATTATTTTAACCCTGAACCGCCAAACATATAGCTCATTTACATTTATAATAGATTCAGAGAGAGAGTTGCAAAGATTGTGATACAGCCTTAAGAGAATTAGCAAATAAATAATTATATGGTCAATATCTTAAGAAAGCTTTACTAGAATAATACTTATGAGGCATGTCTGGTATAAATTTCTGATAGCAACTTTTAGCAATCGTTGACCTTACATATTCCGAAGCTATAAAAAGTGGCATAGAATATGAACAAGTTTTAAAACTGCTATATTGAGTCATGAGCTGGCTGGATGCAATTGGGCTTATTACTTCTAGTCAGGGACTAAAATTTAGAACAGTGTCAAATATATATATATCAAAGTGAGACAGACAAACAAGGATGGACTTAACAAAATACTTTAATATATTGTATATATATATTTATAAGAAAAAGCCATAAGGCATACATTAAATAAAAATAAGATTGGAGTGACCTTTACAAATAAATCTAGTTCTGGAATGGAATTTCCAGAGAAAGGAGTATCTAAATACACTTGTTAAATCAGGAATCAGAACACATGGATTATGGGTAGGAGTTTATATTCATTTCACTCCTTTTGTTCTCCTGGAATAGAGGGATGTCTAGCATTTTTTAATCAAATGACTATTCATAGTCTCTTTGAAATTTGTGTAATCCGATAGAGTCAGATTTACTAAACTTTACATTTTACAGAATTCACTAATTACTAATTACAGAATTTCTAAGTCACTTATTAGAATTTATCAATACACACAGTGATAATTAAGTTTTTCACATATAGTATTCAAACATATTGGAATAAAAAAACAAAAATATTGTTTTTTACCTCAAACTATTTTTACATGTTGAATATAAGAATTGTTTCAATGTTCAACTGTTTATTACTTGAAAAGCTGTTTATTTGAAGGGCATGCTTAACATAACTACAAATTTTCATTTTTTTTAAAAATATCAAAAATTACTATTTTTTAAAAAATTTAAAGAGTACTGAAATTATGTTTTTCATTATAAATATAAAGATTTTTCTAAAACTGAACACAATGTATTTCTATTATTTACTACAAGCATGAATAGATTATCATTTTTAAGTAATTTTATATAAAGTAGTTCAAATGTAACTCTTTCTTCTATATGCAATATATTTATTCATTAAAAGCCAGTCAACACTTAGACAATCCCAATATAATTAACAATCAACAATTTCAAAATGTTATCAAGGCAACCTCCTTTTAACAATAAGGGTAAAATCCCACCGTTACTAATGGTTCAATATATTTATAAAAACATTAAAGATTGCAACTTGAACAGTGATTGAAATTATTGATATAAAGAAATTTAAATAAACCTCTTTAAACATGTAAATATAATCTGTTCTGAATGCAGACTAATAAAAAGCCAATTATAACATTACAAACTGTAATTACAATTTTCAAATTGCACCCAAAGTATTACTTAAATAATAAGTATAATAATGCTCATATTATATATATATATATATTGTAACCGGACCGCCATACAACCCTTTTATTACGTCAGTTGTAACAATTTTCTGATGAGCATGCTGTAGGAAGGAACTATCAATTGACATTCCTAATGCAGATGTTAATGCCTCCTACAACAATATTTCCTGCTCATCAGAGGATGTAGTTTTATAGAGACTGGAAACGTCTAAATATTTCTATGTTTGGTTTCCCAAAAAAGCGCCATTAGAGTTCCATCTCACTACAACCTGACTGGCCTAGGTCAAGTTATGTCAGACGTAGCTCAGAGAACATGAGATTCTCATGAACCAGTGCTATAACTGATGAGTGATGCATTAAAACAAAACAGAATTGGATAACTAGACAACCAATTTAATTTTTAATAACAAAAATATTTATTAAATAACAATTAATTTGCAATTTCAACAATAGTTCATTAATTCCTCTATGAGAATAAGCTTGGAAACATTCGGATTCATTTAATAGTTCATTTTGAATTCATTTAAGAGAAGAATCTTAGAAGCAGTAAAGCATTTATGATTTATATAACATTTCATTATTTTATGAGTCATTACTGATTGATAAATATTTGAACTCAACAATTCTTGGTTTGTAGAGCATTTATCATTTGATAATTGAGGCATTTATAATTTAGCCAAACGTAGAAGTATATTCTTACACATAAATTCTGTTACATTATAATAAGCTTAGAAGCAGTCAAGTATTTATGATTTATAGAGCATTTCATCATTTCATGAATTATTACCGATTGGTAGACATTTAACTTCAATAATTCTTGGTTTGTGGAGTATTCATCATTTGGTAATTAAAGCATTTATAATTTAGTCAAATATAAAGGTATATTCATCTACATAAATTCTGTTTGGCTTGTAGAGCATTTATAATTTAGTCAAACATAAAGCGATATTCATATACATAAACTCTGTTTGGCTTGTGGAGCATTTATAATTTGGTCAAACATAAAAGTATATTCATATACATAAATTCTGTTTGGCTTGTGGAGCATTTATAATTTGGTCAAACACAAGGCTATATTCATATACATAAACTCTGTTTGGCTTATGGAGCATTTATAATTTAGTCAAACATAAAAGTATAATAAAGGTGTCTTAATATTTTATTAAACGAAACGTGTGTAACCGTTTCATAAATTCACTTCATAACATATGATAAATATGCTTTAGTATTTTATAAAAATTACCTTCCAGTTTTATAGTCCATTTTACTCAAGAAGAAGGCGGGTTATTTCATCTATGGAAAGTCATGGCATAGTGTGGAGAGAGTGGAGCTTCTAATTTATTCCATTTTTATTATAATTCCTCTAGTAAAACTTTTTTTTTTCATTTTCACGTTTTGTTAAAGCTCTCTGTGTAAGACGAGAGAGAGAAGTTCTTTTCTTCCCACAACGTGTCTAATTTGAATACTGCCTCAGTTTAACTCAAGTATCTTTTCCTTTTTTCTTTTTAATGATTGGATGATTAATTTCTTCCTTTTTTTATTAAGACAGATAAAAAAAAAATAAAATAAGACGATATAACATTTTATTCAAATCCATCAATATTAAAAAAACCAAAAATATGATTTTATTTTTCATTTTTAACGAATCACAACTTTATTGCGTTTCCAATTAGACTGAATCACGCTAGACATTTTTAAATGGGGGGGGATCTTATGAATATTTATATGAGGAAACATATATGTTTCAATATATATATAAATTCTAATTTATTATACAATAAATAAATATATGTATATGCACAATATATACACTCTTATTTACCCATAATATATATATGTGAATGTTTAGGCCATTTTACCATTATGTTACATTAGGATGTAGCAAAAAAACATGCAAGAGAATTTCATAAATCTTGTACAAATAATGTCAATAAATAAAGAACAATTTTCTGTGCATCCAAATCTGAAATTTGTCAAAAAGAAAAGAATAATGCTATTGCTGTAGGAATCTAAAATATTTAGCTAACGACTGTAATTGTAAAGAGGCAAAATGCAATAGTTGTCACAAAATAGCCACCTAGCAAAAGTCTGCCATATAACAAGTAAAACGTACAAAACCAAATATTCCAGAAAAATAAAATTATCAGAAATAAGACCAGTATTGGAGTAAACAAAACAAACTATGATAACCTTCAGCAGATAATGCCAACTGTTAAAATATGCAATAAAATAATTGCAATAGAAATTGCCAATGGGCTTATATTGCAGACAACCTGGAAATCATTACCCGATGATATTAAAGGCTGCCCTAAAATAATAAAAACAAATATGATGGCTAGAGTAACAAATGGCAAACCTATAAAAATAATAGGGATAGTTCAAATGCTAATTACAGTTAAACAATGTCAGAAACAATTAAATCATTGCATTGTTAAGAGTAAATTAAAACCATTATTAGACTACGAATGCTCCAAATCTTTAAGGATAAAAATTTGCTTGGTAAATAAAATTACAATGGAAAGAGAAATCCAAACTCTGTATTCAAAATTATTTAGACCAGAACAAGGGAAAATTAATATACAGCCAATCATTATTGAACCATATCAAAATGCAAAGACCCAACACTATTATAAAGCATGCAATACACTGTTTGCACTGAGAAACATAAGATGAAAATGCTTTGAATATCCCTTGTTAAAAAATGAATATTAATGCCTGTAGAAAATACAGAATGGGTTACTTTCATATTTATCCCAAAACCTAATGGGCAAATCAGAATACGTGATTATCAAGTCACTGTCAATAAAGCTTGCTAGCCAGTTTAGAAGATATTGCATTATCTGTTAATCTAGATGTTTATGCAGCTTTTCATCAAATACCAGTATCTGAGGAAACAGCAAGATCCTAACTAAAACTTATAGAGTTATTTATACACAACTGTTTTTCTTTTAGAATAACTACAGCCCTGAACATTTTTCAAGAGAAAACGGACACATTGTTAAGAGAAATAGATTGTGTTGATAATCATTTACTAGGTGCTTGAGGACAGTTGCTGTCACTTGGGGGAGTTATCAGACCACTATAGAAAATATCAAGTGATAAATGAAACAAGTAGTTGGAGTATGGTTTTTTTTTTTTTGCTTACAAGCAAAAATAAAGAAAATTAATGTGTGTTATATAAACAAAATTAAGTAAAATGTGTACTTTTTTCAAAAATGATACTACAATTAATAGATAGTTAAAAAATTTAGAAATTTAATTTTAAAACATAAAGATTATAAATCAATAAAAAGGAAAAAAATATGCAATGAATTGTACAAAGTAATGTTTTTGTTGTTTTGTTTTTTTTTAAAAAAAAAAGATTACACTGGAATGTTGAAATCCTATGGGGTAATCATTTAGATCAAACATCTGCTAGATTTTTTTTTTTTTTTAAAGTGTCATAGCATCGGCCGGGACGCGAACCCGCAACCCGGGCAACTGCCTGCAAGTGCAAAGCAGTCGCGCTGACCTCTCGATCACCAATGCAAGATATCTGCTAGATTTTTTTTTTTACATGCTTACACTAGTGAAAGATTTTCATGAGATTACTGCAGAAGGTAAAAAATAAACAAACAAGGAAAACAATCAAATTTTTTCTTGATCAAAATAAAGTGAAAATAAATTTTTAGTGTGTGTTTCAATGGAAACAATATTGCAATGGAGAAGCAACAAACAGGTTTTTCTTGACTAAAAGGATCCTAAAGAAAAATAGATAATGGGATTTGGGTGTAGTTTTTTTGCAAACTAATGAAAATTAAAATATAATCACTTTATGTGTTTTCTCAAAATAATACTAAAGGCAGTTTTAAAAAAGTTTAGAGACAATTTTAATGAATAATAGCTCTAAAAAGATAATTCTACAAACTAACATCTACCTTGACTTGAAAGCAATGATAAATTGGAAAAATAAAATGCTATTCCTCAATTCCATAGGATTTCAACATTCCATCATAATCTTTTTGTTTTCTTACTTATTTGTAACCTTTATTTTTTTTTAAAAATTAATTTATACACGTAAATGTGTATTTATGCTTTTTTTATTTAAATAAATTTTTAAATTTTTAAGCTGACTATCAATTGCAGTACCATTTCTGAAAAAATTAAAATATTTATTTTTATTTAATTTTATTTACATATGTGTTAAATTTCCTTTTTTTTCAACTGTAACAAAAAAAACCCCCCATCATATTTCAAATACTAGTCGAATTTATTGGTTGGTATTTTCAGAAGTAGTCTGATAGTTCCTCCAAGTATCAATAACGTGCCTACTAAATGATTACCAATGGCATCACCTCATATTTTGATGACTATAAGAGTAACTGCTAATTCAGAAGAGATACTACAAAAGAGAATTAAAAAAGTATGTAGCTGATTCTAATTTATAAATTTTGATAAATGTATATGATGTGCTAAAGAAATAAAATTTCTCGGCTATATTATTTCAGGTGAAGGAATAAAATCGGACCCAGAAAAAATAAAAGCAGTTAAAATTGCCAGAGACCTACGAATATCAAACAATTACAGTTTTTTATTTCTTGGTCTTATAAAATTCTTTAAAAATGTTCTCGAGGAAAAACTTGTGGTTACTCTCTATATAAGCTATTCCATAAAAAAAAAAGTTAAACTTGGAACAAATCACAAGAAGAGATATTTTAGAAACGTCAAAAATTTGTTAACAGTGAGCAGACTATTACTTCATTTTAATAATAACTAGAAGGTAACCTCAACAAAATAGAAAATGTACTTAGCCACTTCTCCCATAACGGTGATTATCTAATAGCTTTTATGCCCAGATCTGAACAAAATTACAGTCACATTACCCAAGGAAACCCTAGTTATTATTTGTACTGAATTCAAAATAATAACAGATCATCCATTAATGGATATATTCTCTAATAAAAAGATAGCACCTGAACACTTAAGTCTATGAATGGTACACTAATGTAATAAATTGTCTGCATATAATTATAAAATAGAATATAACTGGGAATGTGATGCGATGCATTGGATCTTCTCCTTATACAATCAGGAATCTCTCAGCCACTATGTCCAGAAAAACCTGTTTGTACTTTCCCTTTCCATTCTCCACAATAAGTTTTTCCCATATTCTTCTATATCCTGCTTCACCCCATTTCCACAACATAATCTTTGTCAACTCCATGGCCTTTATATCTAAATCACTCTTATCTTTTCCCAAACTCAGCATAAAAACCAACAACCCCACCTTCTGTATAATCATTTTGTTTATATTTATTCTTCCACAATTTTATTATTTGTACCCTTTTCTACTTTCAGGCATTTACATTCAATTAACAGATATTTAATATTTTCTATGCCTTCCTTACTCAACTTGCAGAATAAATCACCCACATTTTTCCATTTATGTCTATTGCAACGGTCAGGTTCAATCCTTTCTCATTGCACCTTTCAGTTTAACAACCAAACCCATCTGTGCTAAATCCAAACCCTATTACAATATTCATTTTAAAATAAATGTATAAACCTAACTATCACGGCTGGTTGTGCAGTACTATATATGCACATATGAATAAACGCTATACATACATAGGCTAGTAAGTGTTACAGCATGATTTAAAATAATAGAAATATCAATTTATTAAGTTTATGAAAAATAAATTCTTATGTGGATGTATGATTCACCTTATATAATATATATAGTGGCATGATTTAGTTCTGTAAAAAATAAAAATAAAAGGCTTTTAATTATATAAATTAAAAATAAAAATAATGAATTGAAATAAATTAGATTTTATAAATTTTATCTTGCAATCAGGTCAAAAGTATGCTAAAAATAGCATGCAAGTAGAAACTCAACAAAAGATAAATTGGAGTATTCAGATTTAATTAAATATTAAACAATTTCTTGTACTAATGAATTAAGTCACCTAAGGGCATGACTATGGATAGATGAGATAAGTTAAAGATTGTATATTCCCGCGCTGTAAAATATCGAACGGACTAGAAAGTAAAACCTCAGGACTCATACGTCATGTGCAATCGATCCGAAAATTTTGTGATAAGAAAGTACAGCCAGTATAAAAAGGATAATTTTTCATTTTGAAGAATGGTTGTTCTTAGATTTTGCTCTTTATTATTAAGCTTGGGGATGTAGTCAATTATTTAGAAGAGGGTCGCTGGATGAAGGGTGATCAATCCACAGAAGAACGGTATGTAGCCTGCAAGAAGATGCCCCCAACAGCCAAAGCTAGTAATGTAAACCATCCAGCAACAGCCTACTGCCGTAATGAAGAAGATGCTATGCCCGACCCGAGAATGAACCACGTAAGGCCTTAACATTCAACACCTATCTGTCCAGCAAATAAACCGGTACTCACCTTCGGTGTTAATTGCTTATATAAATTATCAGAATGTAATTTATTAACCTTTAACTAAAATTGAAACGCAAAAATTTTAAAGCCTAAATAATCAGGGTAAAACTTCATTCTTGTAAATTAATTATAACTTGATATCACTCGGTTATGCCTATAATCTTTCTTTATTATTTATCTTTATTCTTATGTATTTCATATGCCAATACTTAGAAACAGCAAACATTTTACTTTCAATAAATTTTAAAGAAGATATAGTTTAAATTATCTTCGCATAATTATTATCTAAATGTCAATAAATCAAGCACACTGTTTCTAAAATCCTATATTTGCAATAATAACGAATCGCTCTGTGTTCGTCATTATTAGTTATAATTTGAAATGAATATACATGGAGGCTTGCTCTTAAAACTCATATATAATTTTATATGCACTGGTCTTTGGGATTATGAAAGTATATTAGTTATTTTTAGGCAGCCCATCAAATATACTTTTACCCCACCCCCTTTTTTTGTCTCTGATATTCATATGTATAGATTGGAACAAGCGAACAAGATTTACTATATAATTTTATGCCCTGTTTAGGCGCTTAATTAGTGAGCGTTAATTAGAATTGGTTTATAGTAGGGAGACTGACAAGCTATCATTCTGGTGCATATATAATATTAAATATGTTCCACTTTTCCTTCGCTTGGCAGATTAGAGATATATTCTTTAAAGTTTAACATTTTGCTGCATCTTCTCCGTAAAATGGGACTACGGGCAAGGCCATCCCATCTTACCTTCCTTCGGGGCGAGCACCAGTAAGACCTGACATCAAATTCCAGGCAATCATGTTAGCCACCCCCGATCTTTTCACAGTAGGACGCTCGGTCCCAGGGTACCGGTGTTGGTCATGAAAACCCATGATTCTAATCTATCCGCAGGGCAACTTTAGTATTGTTATTTGCCTATGTTATAGCCGATAGTAAACTAATGCAACCAATTCTATCCCCTTCATTAAATTGTTCAGTATTAATAACTTGAAATATATCTTGTTCTGAGATTTAATCTATGTCATAGAGCAAGTTTTTTATGCTTGCAAATCTTTATTAAAATATGAAATTTGAATGTAATAATGAATAGTGTGCTAAAGACTGATATACATGCAAACCCTCATAATTAGAAATTAATCAGGAGATATGTTAAGTCCTCATTTTATAAAGCCTATGTGCTTTTCCACATCAATTGTTTCATTATATTTAATTATTTTATCATTTAATAAATATATGTGTTTAATTTATTCTGGTTTTGTGATTTCTCGTTCCTATTTCAATCCAATTCAATCTTAGTTAACTATATATATAGGATGCATTAATTACAATTTATAAATGTTATGTTTAATATCCGTGCTGGTAGCATTTAAGTTAGTTAATATATATATTTAGGTCCCTGAGTCTTATGTTTCTTCCTGACCTATGCCGGCCGCAAAAGATGGGTATACTACGTGTAACTTCAAGTGTGGTCATTTGTAGGGTCTTGAGTCTTGACATATGAGTTGAAGCGTGGTCGGATTCGGGACATCACATTCCTGTTCTGGTTAGCTTTGGTCTCTTTGCCTGGATTCTAGATTCTGTTACGCGAATGTACAAAACTTGACCATTACAATATATTCCCTTGTTGTTAAAGATCCTGTTAGAGCCTTAAACAGTAAACTACTTTCCTTGCTATTATCATAAATTAACTTGCACTTAATATTCTGCTTAATTCTATAAATATTTAAACTCTTTTTACTCTCCATACTAGTTCTCCATTTCTCCAACTCCCTATTCTTCAATAATGCATCTATTCTTCCATCCCATTTCTTGCCCCTATAACGAAATCAAATAAAGCATGCAGATGTCCTCTTGTGGCACCAAATACAACTACAAAAGCAGAAAAACAAATATTATGTATAGGTGGAGGCCAAAGCTGACAAACTGTAGGACATTGACACATGATCATGATTACCAAATACTACAAAAACAGGAAAAAAAAAAAAAATTATTGGTCTAGTCAATGGCCAGAAAATCTCTGCAAATTTAATGTAATAAATTGTCAACAAATAAGGGATGCATTTTAACTACTGATGAAATACTAATACCATCTCAAAAATGGACTGAGATATTAGAGTTATTGCACAATTGTCATCTTTGTATAGTAAGAACAAAAGTGTTGGCAGTTATTTATGGTGGCCTGCGGTTGATTCAGAAATTAAATCCTACATAAAAAGATGCAGAATGTCAATTAATAGCAAATGTACTGCTAAAGAAATTTATTCCATGAACCCCAATAAGAGAAAGAAATTGATAGATAAGACGAAGTGGAGCAATGAGAAAAATCAGAGTTTTCTAAGTGAAATGGCATAGTGCAGAGAATGCTTAATCTTTAGTTATTTATAAAGCACATACTAAACAAAGAATATAATAATTAAAAACCTTCATGAGAAATAATATTCCCTTCAGAGAACATGTCTTTGAATTTAAAAAATGACTATCTACCAGATTAGCAAAGCAATAGCAGGATTACTTGGCTTTACCCATTTATTCCTGCTGAAGATATAGAAAGAAGATATAGAATTCAGTTTACAAGGTTTCCCAATCTTTATTATAAATTATACAAGCCTCCAAGGCTTGTTACGATAATTCAATAAGTACTGTAAACAGTAAATATTATACAGCTTTATTTGAAAGTAAAATTCATTTTAATGTACTTCATTCTGGAATTTATTTATTTATGCAATGTTTAAATCCCATCACATACATAACAAAATGAAAAGAAAATAGCTGAAACAAATGCAACAGATTTTCTATATTTATCAATAGGTAACTCCATAAAGCATTATAATACATTCATTTAATATAATCAACCAGAATAATACAAATGCATGTTGAGTATATGTTAAATAAAGGACTTTAATGGTGATCATATCAAAAAAGATTATTACTAAAATGCAGCATGTTGATGTGTATTTTTATAAGCAAAGGAATTTCAAACAAAAATTTTTATAAATTAATGTTTGTCGTATCAGATTATTGATAAAAATTCTTTTGAAGACACTCAAAAGTAATAGAAAAAACCTGATCTACTAAACCTGTTGTGATAGACACAATTATGAAGAAAGTGAAAAAGGTGATTTGAATTAACAGAATAATGATAGATTGCAAGATAAATACATTAGAATAATTAATTATCATCATACAAAATGTATTACAATACAGGAAAATTTGAATTTTCTGTAAGGATGCGCATGGTGGAAATTCAGAGAATTTAATAATCATTACAAAATAAAATAAACCAACTTAGTTCTTACTTACAATATTGTTTTTCATTACACAACAATCTTTATCTGTCTGGTCTTAAAAACTTTGTCAGCAAACAATCATTTGATAATCAAAATGATGTCAGTAGACAATTGATTGACAATAAAATGGTTTATAAAAAAAACCAAAAACACAAGTAAATGAGACAACAAACCAAAGACTTCTAAGTTTCTTTTGTCAAGGGACTGATAAAGAAATGTAACAATTGATAAATGCATGCTTTTTAAGATTCATATCTTATTTCTTTTATGAGGGGAAATCAGTAAATGGATATATATTTACATACTGGATTTCCCTTATAGTAAAACTGTAAAAAGTACAAAGAAAAAAATAATTTTTTCTTAATAAGACTTTTTTAAAAAATCTAAAGATAACGACCACTTCTGTTTTCATAAAAATCAATTTTCAAGTATTGTAGCAATAAAATTCAAAAGTCAAAGCAGGGCTACGATCAGAATTTTTGGCCTATCATGGGCAGAATGATATTAAGTTACTTATATTAATCATAATCATTCTTTTCATGGAATCTCATAATAAGCTTTACACACATACAACAATCAATAACTTCTTATTGTAAAAATAATATATAAAAGTAGCAAAAAATTAATAATTACTCACCTTCAATAATTACATCTGCAAATTCACGGATAGATTTGAATGAAGCAAGATCTAATTTTCTAAATATAATATTTTCATTTTTAGAATAACTTTTTACTTCGCTAACAGCAATTCTTCCTTTAACTATATCACGACATGCAAGAATTATTCGCCCACCTAAATATAAAAGGAAAAAAAATTACAATCAGTATTAGATAAAAAAAACTTTATTTTTAAAAATTTGTCAAATTTTAAAACAATATTTTTTTATTATAGATATCTTTTTCCACATATTTGTTTTTCATTTAATTTTTAGAAATCAAGATTATGGCAGATAATTTATTAGAGCAATCCTTTAGAATTCATGATTTTTGATTCCACAATATGTCACTGATACTGAAATTTCTATATAATTGCAAATCACATTATATATTGTACCGGACCATACTTCCCTGTAGAATTCTGCTCCTAATCTTGCACTGAGCATGAAGTGATCAAGGTTTAACAGGGAAAGAAATGGATACCAATTTATCCGATTGTCTGTACTCAATAACATATTGACAGGACTCTGCCAATTAAAAAAAAAATTTTTAGTTAGTAATTTTCTAGAATGCCCGAATGTTTAGGACCTGCGGTAAGTACACATCTTTGAAAAATCTATTTACTAATTAGCTTTTGCGCGTCACCCCTAGAAAAGAATAAAAATGAATTTTTCCCATCTCCTAGAAGGATATGCAATACCAATATATAGCAGAGGATGAGAATAAGATTTAACACCCTGGCAGTGATATCCCGTGTGGCCAGCTCAGTACACTCTACATCTAGGGTCTTCAATGAGTAAGTTAAATGATTATTACAGGTATGTGATTGATAAGTAAAGAATACATTTTATCAAAACAAATAATATAAAAACAAAAAATTTATATCATCATTAAATATTTATTAAAATCCCGATATCCACCACCGATGTATACTTATAATGAGGTAATAAAATAAATAAGAATTATTGTCACAAACCAATATATATTTGATGTATAAAATAAATGCAAATTTACATGAATATGAATAATAATAAACCCTTACAACTATCTTCAATGGTTACTAATGAATGGAAGTGGTCTGAGCTTTTACCCCGCACAAATAACTTATACTTTAGGTGTTTTGATATGTTTCTCAGATAAAAGATTTTCGGTTATAGAGGCATATACTTCTACTCCCTACTTTAAATCTCATTTATTTAAGTAAATATAGAAAAAACTATAAGTAAATATATATGCAATATAAAATATTTTGCTACCTAACTAATAGTAGTTTTTGTATTTTACAACATGTCAATAAAGTTGCATTGACACAGATACCTTAGGGCACTCAACATAAGGTGTGGTATCTACTTGCATTTCATAGCAGATAAGTTCTTATACATGTATTGTGCCGGTAAAAATATGTTTATCCATCTAACATGAGCTGGAACTCACAAAATGTACTTCAAACCCAGTCAAGCCCAAGATTTAGGTCAGGAACCAGCCTGGATTCGAACCCACTCTCTAAGTCCCAAATCGAACACCTAATGAATAACATAATAGTTATGGCTCATGAGAATTAATCTTAATTCGGCCGACTAGCAAAGCTGAGAAGACAAGAGACATCTATTAATTATGATTATATTAAAATATACATAAGTATGGCGTAATATATGTGGAAGAAGTGGAGGAAAAGGAATTCGAACTACTCAAATAAGTTAAACAATAAAAGATAGTTTAATATAATGAAAATTTAGTTATATACATTTATAAATTAGTACATTAGTGTGTGCGTGAATGAGCAAGCGATTACATAGTGTCATTCACGCTATTAGTTCTCATATGCTCTTTATTAGCTAAATAATATATTACAAATAAACACACATCTTTGGTGGGTCCAATATTAAGATGCCAATCAGTTAATAAAAGGAATTACATAATATTGCTATTAACGCTTTGGGTTACAGTTCAGAAATGTGGTGACTAACATATATTAGGGGGGCGTTCTGGGATTCATTACAGATATAAATACAAACTATTTTCCTGCCATTATGGTCGTGAAAATACATAAAATACATTTGATTATATTTAAACCTATGACAAAATATTTAATGACAAATTATTTTAACAATAGTAAGACAACGCTTTATTTTCCCCAAGGCTATAGATACTCTTAAATATAGATATATAAATCACGAAGGTAGGATTGTATATGATTGAAATAAACTAATTAATCAAATAAAAGTAATTGGCTTTATATATATCTTTTAAGCAAGCTTAATTTTAATATTAGACTTAAAACGCATGAAGCAAAAGAAATAATAATAATAATAATACGAAGAAGTTTGGTGCTGACATAATAGCCTAAAAATAACTAAGAGGAAAAGGTCTGTTCTGGATGAAAAACGAAATGGATGCGGGTAGCCAAACTTAGGGGACCCCCCAGTGCCTTTTATACGAAGAAATGGATGGCAAGCGGTGCCAGACTTATGGGTCACCGCTAGTGGCCTTTTTATAGAAGAAATAATATGCATAGCGTGTGCCAGACTTAGGGGTCACCGCTAGAGGCATTTTTATACGAAGACGAGAAGAAACCTATGGGTTCGAACCTGTCGTAACCCCCAGATTAAGAAGCCGTAAATATATATATACGAAGATAGGCTAAATGACAGAAACGCAGTAATGATATATGTCTCTAACAACATTGAATAAATTTTACAGCTTTAAAATAAACGAGCCCAGTTTGAATACCATAATTTAGACAAATAATACACTATGCAGTTATATATAGAGAGAGATTTTACTAAGTAAGTAAAATATTAAAATTTCCCAAATACGTTAAGATTTTATTTAATAAAGAAACATTAAGATTTCCCCCCATCCCTTTTCTGCTATTTAAAATAAATCAATCCCACTTTCGTGATTTTTATAATAACGAAATATATAAATACAAGATTTGAAATGTTAAGAGTATGAAAATGAAATAAGGTTAGCAGTGATATAGAAAAAATTGAGTCACCTTATTTTAGAATTAAATAAATAATATTTTATAAGATTTCAAAGCGTTAATTAGTTTTAACTGAATTTACACCGGTAGAAAATTCAGAGTTAAAAAATATATATATTTTTATATTAGAACATAAATAAAATGTTGGTACATAAAACAAGCTGGCGAGTATATCAATTAATTAATAATACGTATATATATTTAAGGGGACGTTAATAACTTGCTTGAAGGTTTAGTTTAAAAGAAGAAAGGATTTTTAGAAAATTCAATTTGTCAGATTGTTTTAGATTGACATATTAATAGGCAAACAGATATATAAATCAAATAATAAACACATGTAAATAAATGACCCTACCAAAATTAAAGAGCATATAAGATAGAATTAAATTTATATAATTTATTTAAGAGCAAATTACATGTTATTTATATATATATAAAAGGCAAAGTTAAAGAATACATAAAAAAGATCTTGAGAGATTATTGAGACTAAATTGACTATTAGGTAGCGGCTTGAAATTTACCTTTCAATTTTAAGAGTCCGATTAAAATATTGTCCGTGCACGGCAGTTGAAAATGAAAGTTCTCCGATGGCAGAAAACTTCTATCATATTCTAAAGTTCTTTTTTTTTTTTTGACGTTTCTTCTTTTCAGGGCAGCAGTATATTATGGTAGCGGCAGATGATGACCCAAAAGGGTCGAGCAAGTTGGTGGATTTACTGCTACATATTTTTCTTAGTTTTACAGCAATGTTAACAATCTCTCAATCAATAGTAACTAATTAATTAATAACTCAACTAATAACTGATTCAAAATTTAGTCATTTTATACTTTTTCTCTTATCAGTTGTTTTTGAAGATGCAATTGTTAGATAACGCAAAAATAAATTCAAATCTATTTCTAGATTAGAAATAGATTTAACAACATGTTTTTAACACAAGTAAATCTTTAATCTAATTAATCCCATTTATCTTAAGTAAAATTTTAATTAAAAAATACCTTTCCCAGATTAGACTACCAACCCCTAATTATTTTTAGACAATTAAACAACACCTGCATCCTCCATATTGTATTTTATATAAAAAATGTATAATTTATAGAAAAACAAGCAATTTGAAAAGAAAAAGCCAAAAATGACATATAATAAAATATTTACAAAAACATCAATATTTTGTTAGTAAGTTTTGCTCCTATGTATATGTTTGAGTCGCATCTATAATACTTTAATAAAAAGAACTAATAATTAATAAAAAGAATCAATAATAAATATTGAAAGTTAAACTATAAATTTAGGAGCGCATCTCAAATATATACAGGAAATATATATACACGACAAAAGGAGCGGGATGGGAAATTGGGATTTAAACATAGGTTAGTAGATGGAAACATGAAGCACAATCTTAAGCTAAGATTGACTGCTTCAGTATATACATGCAGAACAATTGTACACTCACCACTATTCTAAATATAATGTTATAAGTTGACTTACTTACGGGAAAATTACAATGAATGAACCCTTTGACACTCATCATAAGGCGTTGCATTGACAAAAAATAGCTTAAAGATATACGGATAAATACACTTTAGACACTGAACATGAGGTGTCGTATTTACCGAATATTACAAGTGTATGTGCGCATATATACACATGTATATTTGTGTATGAAAATTTTCAGGAGTAACAACAAGAAAACTAAAAAAAAAATGATTGCAACCTTTGCTGAAAATACAGGAATTTGGGATAAAAAAATGAATCGAAAAATTTAAGTAAAAGCTATGTGATTATACCTGTAATAACTGTAAAATCCAATATATGCTAGAGACATTTTCTCTTCTCTTTTTTTTTAAATAATTAATAATAAAATTAAATATATATATATTTAACTCTCAGAAATATCAGAGTTAATTAATTCAGTATTAATAAAATATTTTTAAAATAAACTTATGTAGGCATCTTCATCTTCTTCTGATTGGGCTTCTGAGTGGCTTTCAAGTCAACTGGCTGTGCAGTGAGGATTTCATATCATTCAGGCATAGGCAAGGTGGCTTTTGTCATCATCATGGCCGGCTGGAACTGGCGTAGCCATATCTTGGCAATTTGGGCAAAGCAAGGGCGGGTGTACCGGCTGGTAGTCTACCCCTTGGCCATTTTACTGAAAGTTCTGGTAGATTTCTCCATATTATCTATCTGGTATAATGCAATAATTATTATTAAATTTTCATCCACTATCTTGAATGGTTAATTAAATCCACAAAAAAGCAAGAGTGCTTAAAAGAACTGCGTAATGGATTTTTTCTTAGGGAATATCAGCAATAGTCTAGTCCGTAAATGAATCTTTAAGTGGCTGGATGACTGGAGAATTCCAGAACCGAAATGGTGAACGACTTAGACAGAATGAATGCCAAAGAATGAAAGAATTCCCACAGCACTAAAACCTATCAACCCCATTCATAAAAACCAATTCAGGTACCCCCCTGAGAAGTATGAATCAGCCAACCCTTTTAATTTAGCTTATCATTCAGATTATAAACATTCCTTTCTATTTTTCCGATTAAATTCTACATATCAAGGTTTGATATAATGTTTAGTTTCCATCTTGAATTCTCAGACCACTTGATTAATAGATAGTACTTCAAAATTTTCTTATTTTATATTTAAAAAAAAAGCATTTTAATTATAACATTCATTATCAAACATTTTGCTTTTTGATTAGATTTTTGCCAAAGCAATTAACATTCTTTGATTTCCGAATAAAATTACGGTTTTTAGATAAGTAATTTAATAGTGATATAAGCAATTAAGCCAATGCACATGCGCTTTAAAGATAAATTATAAATGAAGACTCTCACTTTTTCCAGACACAAGATATAGTATTTTAGAAAAAATGGAATGAATCACCCACTCTTTCGACCCAAACATTTATGTATGGGCAAAACTTAAGCGTATGGAAATGAGAGCATGAAGGTGTTAAGTAATCACTTTAAATTACATTTGTTATGTTTTAACGAATGACACCTGCAAAATCTTTACAATTTACGATACGCTTAAGATTTGCCCATACATAAATGTTTGGGTCGAAAGAATGGATGATTCATTCCATTCTTTCTAAAATACTATATCTTGTGCCTGGAAAAAGTGAGAGTATTCATTTATAATTTATCTTTAAAGTGAATGTGCATTGGCTTAATCGCTAATATCACTATTACAGTATTAAAACATAGCACTATATAAAATAATCTCATTATATACGTAATTTAAAAAAAAAAAAATACAAGTATGTTGAAACAATTAATTATTTCTTTTACAAATATGTTCCAACATGTGATCCATTTGATCAATAAAGTTTGCTTTTCTCCATTTGAGTTTTTCAGAGAAAAGCAAAATACAATACATAAAATGACATATACTGAAAATATACAAAAAAATAAAAATAAAATAAATAAAAACTATATGAGTTTATTATACGTGTATTTGTGTACAATATCTCTCTGTCAATTGAATGTTTACTTTACATTGGTGTGTGTGGGTATTCTATGCTCAAACCCAACTTCCATTATTAATGTAGCATATTTATATATTCGTTGTGCTTAATATATACAAATTTACATGTGTACCTGCTGTAATGGTCTTTACAGCAGACTTTGTGCATGGACATTTGATAATGCCTGGCACAATATATATACACACACACATTGAAACTGAAGGTGTGTATATATATATGAAATTTCCTGTTTTGATTAATGAAACAAATGCAATTACTAAACACTTCAGTACCCTTTACTTATTAGATTGCTCAATCAATGCAATGCAACGGCCATTTTTGGGGGATCATTTAGCACTGACTGATAATAAGTAAAGGTATCCTGAAATATTTATTAACAGGATTTGGTTCATTGCAAAATAATGCTGTATTTATTATACGTATGTACATCAATGATGAAAATATGTATAACATACATATATATATAAACTGAAAGCAAAAAATAAATACAAATTTCTTTTTGATTAATTTCTAATTTATTTATTATTTTTTTGAAAAGCTGATATAGAAATTGTGGTGAACCAAAATTGTTTTTTTTTTTTTTTTAAAAATTCTTTAAAATAAACAATAGCCCACAAAACTTTAAGAAAATCAAAATATACCTTCTTAATTCTTTCAAAATTTTTTCAACTATTCCAACATAGACTATAAAATTACAAATTAGAATAAAGACATCAAAACGTAATACAATAAAAATATCCAATCAATAAAAATAACTTTTCATAAGTTGCTGAAGTGAAAGAATCATAAAAAATATTTTAAAATGAGACAAAAAAAAGGAATTATGGAAAACTATGAAGGTCAGACAACTTAAACATTCAAAAAAATAACTCAGCGGCAGCAGTCACTCACACATGAGTATGGCCAATTCCAACTTTCAAGAGAGGAGAAAAAAACAAAAAATAATATTTTTGATTACTATGAAAACTAATCTGGGAAGCACAGGTATTTCCATTCATAGAACATACTAATCTACTCTTGATAATCTTATATATAGAGTAAGTTAAAAAACAAACTCTTATGAAGCTTCAAAAATACCCTCAACCTCAGACCGCGGTTTCTGCCTCTAGCGTCATCAGTGAGGTGCTAGGGAATAAAAATACTAGAACTAGTCCAGCATTTTATCAATGCCTAACTATTGAGAAGAAAATCTGAAACTTTCAGACATTTAAATGTCCAAAAATCCAGCTATCTAACTCAAATAGCCGTATGGGACTGAACTAAGTTCAGATACACCATATATTAATAGCTCTAGCAATATAAAATCGCCAAAGCATTAATAGCAAAAAACTAAAATTAAATTGATAAAAAAATCAAGTCATATGACCTAATTTTAATAAAGCTCCTATTTACAAATGTTATATATAGAGTAAGTTAAAAAACAAACTCTTATGAAGCTTCAAAAATACCCTCAACCTCAGACCGCGGTTTCTGCCTCTAGCGTCATCAGTGAGGTGCTAGGGAATAAAAATACTAGAACTAGTCCAGCATTTTATCAATGCCTAACTATTGAGAAGAAAATCTATATGTTGGCAATGGTTTTCTTTTTTAACTTTCTATTTAGCACATTATTTTTCCTAAAAGACTCAAATTTTGTCTAAAATGTAGTTCTTCATTGTATTTTATCTGCCATATCTTGCTAACGAATGGAATATATATGTAGAAATAAAGAGTTTGCTAAAAAGTGTTTGAAGCTGGTTGGATAAATTATATTTATGGGATATTAAGGCAAAAATAAGAAAAAGTGTGATTTTGGTAATGATTAAATATCTTTGAAATTTAAAGAGTTTGCTTCTCCCACAAAAACTATCCTAAAGTATTACTACTTTAAAATACTATTTTAGGAAATCTGATATCATTCGTTTCATACTACCTAATCAAAATGTGACCTTACAATAGTAAACTCTACAGTATCATATCTAGCAAACTGAATAACACATTGACTGGTCTTATGATTTTGCCATCATAAAATTAAAATTTTACTGAGCATTCTTAAACAAAATTTTTATGTTACATTGATAAAGGGTCCAAGTTTCACTAAAAAAAAAAAAAAAACAGCTAAATATATAACTAAATTAGTTACAATAATTAAATCACTGCGATGAAATATCTTCTACCGTTAAAAAAAACCCTGATACATTGGATAGAAATATATTTAAAATTATTCATATTGTACCGGACCATACTTCCCTGCGGAATTACGCTCCTAATCTTGTACTAAGCATGAAGTGACTAAGATGGAACAGGGTAAGAAATAGATACCAATTTAACCGATTGTCCGTCCTACAATATATTGGTACTTCCAGGTAAATTGATAGAAAGAGTGAATTGATAGGACTCTGCCAATTAAAAAACCCTTTAGTTAATATCCTTCTCGAATGCTCGAATGTTTAGAACCTATGGTAAGTACACATATTTGAAAAGTCTATTTACTAATAGCTTTTGCGCCACACTCCTAGAAAAGAATAAAAATGCAGTTTCCCCCTCCTAGAAAGATATGTAATACCATATGTACAGCAGAGCATGAGAATAAGATTTAACACTCCGGTAAAGCGATATCCCGTGTAGCTAGCTCTGTCTGCTCTACATCTAGGGTCTTCAATGGGTAAGTTAAATGGTTATAACAGATACGTGATTGATAAGGAAAGAGTACATTTTATCAAACAAATAATAATATGAAAACAAAACAAATTTAATATTAAGATTAAATATTTATTTAATCCCAGATATCCACTACCGTTTCCTACTTAAAATGAGATATAATACAAGAAAATAAATGAATTATTATCACAAAACCCGTATATATATTTGATGCGTTGAAATAAATAAAATATAAATACAATTTTAAATGAATAAGAAAAATAATAAATCCCTAAAATTATTTACAATGTTTATAATGAATGGAAGTGGTCTAAGCTTTTCACCCTGTAGAAATAAGTTATACTTTGTGTGATTTGATATATATTTCTCAGAAAAAATATTTTCGGTTATACAGGCATACACTTCTGCTCAGGATTTTAAAACCTTTTTTATTGGTAGAAAATATAATGAAAAAAAAACTATGCGTACATATATTTGCACTATAAAATATTTCACTAATTTCGTATTTTACAACATGTCAATAAGGTTGCGTTAACCTAGATACCATAGAGCACTCAACATGAGGTGCTGTATCTATTTGCTTTTTACGATAAATTCTTATACATGTATATACATGCAGCACAATTATACACTCTCCACTATTCTAAATGTAAAGTTATTAATGGACTTGCTTATGGGTAATTTACAATAAATAAACCCCTTTGACACTCATCATAAGGTGCCGCAGTGACAAAAAATGACTTAAAAGGATATATGGATAAATACATTTTAGCCACTCAACATGAAGTATCGTATTTACTGAATATTACAAGTGTATGTGTGTATATATACACATGTATATTTATGTATGACAATTTTCAGGAGTAACAAGAAGAAAAACAAACAGCAACAAAAAAAAAACTAATTGCAACCTTTGCTGAAAATACAAGAATTTGGGATAGAAAAATGAATTAAAAGATTTAAGTAAAAGCTGTATCATTATGCCTGTAATAACCGTAAATTCAATATATATATATATGCGAGAGACAATTCTCTCTTTTTTTTTAAATGATTAATAAAAAAATAATAATAATATATTTCTAATTATTGGAAGTATCAGAATTAATTAATTCAATATTAATAAAATATTTTTTTAAAAGAAACTTAGGTAGGCATCTTCATCTTCTCCTGACTGGGCTTCAAGTCAACTGGCTGTGTGATGAGGATTTCAGATCATTCAGGCATAGACAAGGCAGCTTTTGTCTTCATTGTGGCCGGATGGAACTGACGGGATCACATCTTGGTGATTTGGACAGAGAGAGGGTGCACCGGCTGGTTGTCTACTCCACGGTCATTTTACTGGAACCTCTATTAGATTGCATCATATTTTCTTTTTTGTATATTATAATAATTATGATTATTATTAAATTTTCATCTGCTGTCTCGAATGGTTAATCAAATCCACAAGAAAACAAGAGTTCTTAAAAAAACTGTATAATGGATTTCTTCTTAAGAAATATCGTAATAGTCTAGTCCATTAATTAATCTCTAAGTGGCTAGATGATTGAAGAATTCCGGAGCCAAAGTAGTAAATGACTTGGCCAGAATAACTGCCAAAGAAAGAATGAACTGAGTCCCACAGTACTGACTAAAACCTATCCATCCCACTCATACAGAACCAATTCAGGTACCCCCCCCTCCCCTGAGAAGTATGAATCAGCCAACCCTTTTAATTTAGCTTATCATTCAGATTATAAACACTCCTTTTTATTTCTCTGATTAAATTCTACATAGCAGGGTTTGATATAATGTTTGGTTTCCATCTTGAATACTCAGACTATTTGATTACAAATATCAATTCAAAAGAATTTCTACTTTATCTAAAAAAAAAAAAAAAAAATTTTAATTACAACATTTACTATCAAACATTTTGCTTTTAGTCAGATTTTTGCCAAAGCAATTAACATTTTTTTGATTAAATTAACATTTCAGTTTCTAGAATAGCATATAATAATTAAAAAAAATAAAAAATATATACAAGTATATTGGAATAATTACTTTAATTATTTATTTTACTACTATGTTCCAACATGTGATCCCTTTGTTCAATAAAGTTTACTTTTCTCTATTTGAATTTTTCAGAGAAAAGCAAAATACATAAAATGACATATGATAAAAATATACAAAAAAGAAAAAGAAAATAAATATATAACAAAAAATACACGAGTTTATTATATGTGTATTTGTTTGTTTACAATATTTCTCTATCAATTCAATGTTTGCTTTAAATTAGTGTGTGTGGATATTCTAATGCTCAGACCCAACTTCCATTATTAATGTAGCACATTTATATATTTGTTGTGCTTAATATATACAAATTTACATGTGTATCTGCTGTAATGTTCTTTACAGCAGACTTTGTGCACGGACATTTGATAATGCCTGGCACAATATGCTCAGGCTGACATCTGGTTAAATTAAAAGTTGCTAAAGATTTTTCTTCTTCCATTTTATAATAAAGGACTTAAGTTTTTCAAACATTAACTAACTAAAGTTTTTAAATGTTGCATTCAAAACATTAAATAAATTTTGTAGATAATCTTTTGAAATTGACAAGGTAGCACAATCATTAGCATATTGTAAATCCAGAAGACAAAAAAGATATTCTTTATTTTTGCATTTGATTCAAATTAAAAATTCCACCACTAAATCTATATTGCATCTTGATTGCTGAAGCTGTTTATAAACAATTCAAAAGATGACTATTATAAAAATCAAAAATAAAAATTTGTATTAAATATACATTAATTTAACATTGATTTTATTTCAAATGTCTCAGATTTCCCACCTATGGTAATAACATTTCCTTTCATTCCATCATGATGGTGAAGTTGTACAATGCAAATAAATTTTGATGGGTAACCAACTATTTTCAAATAATGCTATAGACCTGTCCTATTTACTGAATCAAATGCCCTAAGTAAATCAATAGAAGCAATATATAAAACACTGTTTTTATTTCCAATACTTTTTTTTTTGCATTTGCCTGACAACAAAAACCATGTTTATAATATTTCTTGATTCTCTAAAATCATTATTCATCTATGATTATATTTTTTTTTTATATATATTTTATCATTCATCTATGATTGAAAGCAACTTATTCAATAAAATCCAAAGTACCTTTACTTTAATGAGTATGATAATCCATGATAATTGCTGTAATTTACCTACCCCCTCTACTTTTCAAAGGAAAACAAATAACAACACCTTAAAAATCAGTCTATACATTCCTAAAAAATCCACATTTTTGTAAGTTTTTCTTCAGCTATGTTATCAGGAACTGAAATTTTTTCAACTTTTAAACTTACAATGAGCCATTTTAATTTCACTATGTTGGATATCTTTATCCAAATGTAAATGAGTAGATAGAATAGATATATCATTAAAAATCCATCTCAATTTTTATATTATTATTCAAAAGATGATCAAAATACCTGCTCCAACTGTTTGAAATATTACTGTCATTTATATAAAAGAATAGCATTGATGGATTTGACAGGATATCATTTCCAAATTCCAATATTACTTTGTGCATCAAAAATGATCTGAAATGATCACAATCAACAGATATCTATCTTCTTTGTAGATTTAATCTCCCAATCATTTTTAAGACTTCTTATCAGTTAATGAACTTCTGCCCTTACATCTTCATATTGATTATAAAATCCACATTTAATTTATTATCTGTTTAGCAGAAAATATCATCTCTTTTCTTTTAATCAAGTCACTAATAACAGAATCATTGCCAGGGAACCAGCCATGATTCTTCTTTTTAATATCCATAATATATTCCTTAAGAGAATCCCATATCTTAATAAAATGATAACCCTATAATTTTACTGTTTAATAAGATAAGCATCGAGTTTATTAAAATATGATTGGAATAATATCTTTTTTTAATATGCACTTATTATTATACTAGTTTATGATTTGTCTAACAATCTGTGCTTAAATTTTAAGTTTTCATATAATTTGAACTACTTTTGCATTCTGATTCCTTATTATTATGACTTATAGTTTTGAGCATGAATACATCCAAGTTTTCTTATAGCAATTTTGCCTAAACAAAATGTTTGTAAGAATCAATTCATATGTTATGCAAAAATTCAATAACAGAAGGCTATTTGAGTTTACAGCTGCAATATCATTAATTTCAACAACTTTGGCCAAATGTTCATACCAACATCTGCAATAAAGTCTCCTAGAAGAAAAATTTGATTTTTCAAAGACATTTGATATAATAATACTATCCAGCAATGAATAGAAGTTTTCTTAGTCTGAATATTTTGAATTTAATGTTAGAGCACATGTACTAATAAAATGACATAAATATTACTGGGCTAAACAAGTTCTAATACTTTTATTCTTTCATTAATGCAATTACAAATCCTAAAAATAGAATATATTAAATTAGATTAGACAGCAAATACAACATTACACTATCTCCTTTCACTGGTTGATCTGCCCATCCAAAAAAAAGTTGTAATCATCTACCTGCTCTTAGTGAAACTCGATTTCCGTGAAAAGAATGACGAGTTTCACTTAAAGCAGCTAACAGTTTTAAATATTGACAGATTTTTAGCTACAATTATTAACCTCTAAACAAATTTTGGAGAGTTTGCATAAAGTTTCCACATTCCATGTATTCATATTAAAAATAAATAAATCACTACCTCCTGCTTTATTACCATTATCAGTGCTGATTTTATATTATTCCCACTGCTTGAATGAATGATCCTTCAGGTATAACACTCTAATAGCTAAACTATGCAAAGCAGCCTATTTTTAGATCACCTTTATTATGCTCTTTCTATTTCTATGATAGAAAAAGAACTCTTTAAATAGGATATCAAAAAGTATAATTTTTCTGAGCTGAAACTTCTGTCCCAAATTCAGCTCCAACATGACTCATTAGTGATTGTATTATCTTACAAATATCATATCTAATAAATATATCCCCATCTTCTCTTTTTTAGCATCTAAAAGCTTATGCTAAAAAAATAAAGACAAATTGTAAATCATATTGCTGTGTGTATAATAAAAGAATGAAAACCTGGTTGCACAAACACAAAATAATGTAGAAATAGCTGATAGCATAAGAAGCACATGACAACTGGTTTTAAATAAGGCTACAAAAGATATGATCTTTATGAACTGAAACTCATATCCCAAATTCAGTTCCAATGTGACTCATTACTAATTGTATTATCTTAGCAAATATTGAAGAGTAGTAATTAATTTATAGAGCGCACAGAGAGCTTGTGTAAATAGTCTGAACAGGCACTAACCTGTATTCAATATGCTTTTAAAATTTGCAATAATCAAGCATATTTTGCCGATAAAGGGATCTTCCGAACCACAACACAAGATAGCGACTTTTATAAAGTTAAGAACGGCCGGCTCATCTTTAACCTAAATGTCCATTTATATAGGCGAATCTGAAACATCGTGATTTGGAAGCATGAAGTAGTTGTTTTCTCCCCTGTTTAAATCCATTATTTAGTACTCTTCAATAGTTTATAGAATTTCCAACATTAAGATCGTACTATTAACTCGCTGTAAATAGCAAGATTTTATGTAGGTTAATTTGTAATGGAAATAGTGGGTTTAAACAGGGGAGAAAACAACTACTTCATGCTTCCAAATCAAGATGCTTCAGATTCGCCTATATAAATGAACATTTAGGTTAAAGATAAAACGGCTGCTCTTATCTTTATAAAAGTCGCTATCTTGTGTCATGGTTTGGAAGATCCCCCTATCGGCAAAATATGCTTGATTATTGCGAATTTTAAAAGCGCATTGAATACAGAATAGCGCCTGTTCAGACTATCTACTTAGCAAATATTGTAACTAAGATCTTTCAGTTTAATAAATCTCTCCCCATTTTTCACTTTCTTAGTATCCAAGAGTTTGTGCTAAAAAAATAAAGATGAAAGAGGAATTACATTGCTGTTTGTACAGTTAAATAATAAAATTGTAGTTGCACAAACATTAAACCCTACTGACTCACTACAAAGAGATGGCTATTAGCATAAGAAATACAAGACTACTGAATTCTATATTAAATTTAAGTGACTAAAGACAATAAACTAATCGAGGATAGATAATATTGCTTAAAGTCTTTAATAAATCATTCTACATAGTAAAGGGAATACTCTTGGTTGGACACTGCTTATTGATTATTCCTAATCAATTCTTATCTCTGAAGTCGTTTTACTATCTATATATATATATATGCTAAAATGGCAGATAAAGAATAAAAAGAATTCATCAATGGCACAGTACATATTCATAAATTCTATTTAATCTGTTACAGTAGATTAATATCAGGTCTATAAAATTGGCAAAGTAATATTTTATAGACCTGGATAAATTACTTAATCCAATTGTGATAGATGGTTAAAGTTTTTCATCTTTTCCATATAGACAAATACTACTTAAAAGAAAGCAACATATTTCCTTCACAGTAGCAATTATTTTAACATTTATAAAATTCCAAATAATTTTGCCTTTTTACAATTATAATTTCATAATAAATAGATAAATATAACAGAAGAAGAACCAAGCTATGCTGTAATCATTGAGTCAGATTCAGAAACTAATTAAAAATGAATTACCTAACATGGTTATAGAAAGCTTTCATTCAAAATAATAAAAAGCAGTCTTGTGAAAGTTATAAAATGTAAAGAGATATTTGTATAATTATGTTTCATAGCAAAAAGGAAATTGTTAGATTTTTCCTTTTCTATATATTTCATTTAAAAAAACATTCCAATGCCATCAAAATAGGAGTATTGATTAAAAATAAGTATAAATGCTGTAGCCTGATCACATTATTAGGATATTTTATTAAAACATTAGATATATATTGCTCTAACACATGATTTCAGGTATTCTTAATGGATAATGCAATATCTAAATCAATCCAAGATTTTCACGGGTCAATATAATACTTTTAATTAAAATCATGCTACTTAAGACCAGCCAAATGTTTAATATTTAATTGGAGATAAATTTGGAATGAATAAAATTTCAAATTACAATATGGAAACATTAAATTGGCATTTTTTGTATTAATAATTTTTCTACATAAATTAGACATGCAGTAAGACATTAGTACACTGTTGATATTTAAATGAATATATTCTGCATATTACATTAAATTTATTTTTAATAATATAAATAAAACTGTTTACAAACATTTTTATTTTTATATTGTAAATACTGGAGTAATAAAATATATATTGATTAGTACCCCCCCCCCCCCGGTTTATTAAATGTAAATATTAATAGCACTTTAACTATTAATAATTTATTAAATATTTTTACATTAATGTAAATATAACAATAAACATTAACATTATTTTTCCCCTTTTTTATTTCTTGTTTACAATCAAGAACATTGAACAACTTATTTTTCTTTTTCTCCACTTATTACAATAAATTTTCTGAAAGCTAGGACTACTGCTATTTTCCAGAAAGCTAAGAAGAAAAAAATAAAATCTCAAATTAAAGACAGCTGATCACTAAAATATAAAAAATAAAACACAGTGCTATCCCAATTAGCCTTGTTAATGTACAGATATTTACTAAGTTCTATTTTTTTACTAATTTTATTTTCAAATTTACTGCCCACACTGTGTTTCTTCATTTTTGTTACTTGTTAATTGGGCATATTCAATAATAAATTAGCATTGTTATTTAAGAAATAATGCAGACTCAGATAAACTTCAGCAGTTATAAAAATTTAAAGAGCACTGTGTAGTTTGTTGGAATGATATAAAAGTTACTGAATTATAGAGAGACTAATAATATTTTACTGTTAAAACTGTTTCTTACTAAAAGTCATAATAATAAAAGCATAGTTATTTTTAAATTTTTTATTAAATCAAACTACCCCCCACTCCTCCCCCCCCCCCCAAAAAAAAAAACTACTTTACAAATATCTACAGTGCAAATAGTTTTACAGATGATTGTTTTTGATTTTTTACTTATTTTTTATATATAATATTTTAACACATTAAAGCAGATTAAATTTAGCTATTTTTTACTTTCCATAAATAAATATACTAACTCCTATTTAATTAAAACAAAACGACAAAAGTTTGTATGACCTTTTTACTTTAAAAAAGTAAAGATTCCCCCCCCCCCCCCCAAGATTATAATAATAGCCAAAACAGTTAACATCATTGCATAAATTAGTATCATAAATAAATAAATTAGAATTTTGGTGCTTATAAATAACACTAGATTAAATTCTACTTGACAGTAGGCATATTGCTAAATGATTATAAAATAAATATTAAATATAATAATTGAAAAAAATGTATGCAAAAAAAAAAAATTATTTTATTTTTATAGATAAGATAATCACTTAATATTGTTATTGATAAAGATAAGTAAAAATCTATGAAGTAAATTTGCAAATATTATTGTTATTACAATAAATATTCAATTAAAAAAAAAAATCATACACAAAAAAAATAATAAAATTAGCATGAAATAATTGTGCAAGTAATTATCAAATTAATAACAAAAACCTAAATATATACCAAAAGCTAGTCATTTTCTAAAATCTTAGTCGTATATAACCAAGATAATACATAATTATTATAAGTAAATTATGAATTAATATGTATTGAAAACCAACTGTTAGTATTTTGTTAATAAATTTTTAAAATGTAGAAGTAAGGGAGTACTAAGTTAAAAAAACTACCACCAACAATGAAGTTGTTTCACCCCAGTTCTCTACTGACAAGAGCAAAGATTTTAATATACAATAAATTTAATATCCTTCAGCACATCATCTAAAAGAGAATAAAAATAAAGGCAGTTATTAGAACTCCAATAATATTTTAAAATAAAAATATATTAAAACAGACTTATTAATGATCACGCAAGACAATAAATTAGTCGCAGTAGAATTTATTATCACCATAATTTTAAAAAAAATTAACAATTTAAATTTTAAAAGAAACATCAGACGACAGTGAATTAAATTAATGGTAAACATTGATTTATAAAACAGCATACTTAGTTTAAACTGTAACAATACATATCTTGTTGGAATAATATTTTAATAAAAGGCTAATGTGTAAAATCTGAACAAATTCTACTTTAATACCAACAAAATCATACCTATTTCAGGCTATTAGTTTGAATAGCATAAAAGAATTAAAGTGCATTAGTGCAGGCTTTGATTTCTAAGTCCTTATTGATAAATGCAAAAGCCAAAAGCCAGTCTGGGAATGTGGATATTATAGAATTACCATCTAATATTCAATAAAAACTCATGTTTACATTAAGTAGATGGATCAGAGACAGTCCGAAGAAAATTGCTCTTAGGAATTTTATTCTTCATAAAGCAGATATGTATTATTAAAAATATTTACTTGCCTTAATAGATGTATATCTCAGTACCTAATTTTTTTGTAAAAAAAAAAGATATATACATTATATATTTATAAAAATTGTCATGAAATAATGTTTTTAATTAAAAAAAAAAACCTAAACAAACATTTAAACAGTATTAAAGTTATTATATATTAATATATACACAAAGTACTATTTACACACATTTTAATTTGGTTAGATTTGATCATAGTGTGACTGTATACAAAATTGGATTTCATCACTTTTATCTACAAACAAAACAAAAATTAATTTGATCTAACAAATATGATCATACAATAAGTAAAAAATTCAATTTTATTTCCATCTAGACTGTTTTGGAAATGGTTTGTAGACTTATAGTATTCAGACACCACTGAGAAAAGTAATTAATTTAAAACAACTATCTCAGGATAGGAATTTTACTTAGAGAAATATATCTAGCTGTTGATTCTGAAAAACTATTATGCCCTTTAGTTATTAGTTTACTTGAAATTTGGCTCATCTGCCCCAACAATCTATAAAATGGACCATACAAAGATTTTTTCCATGATCAGTCCACAAGGCTGGCATGGATAATTATATTAAAGGTACTCATTGTGAAATTTAAAAACAACAGCAGATGCTGAAGTCATCCTACAATCAAATATTTTATATTCCATATATTTGAAGAATTAATCAAGTAAATAAATTTTAATTATCAAACTTCATCCAAAGTTAGCTAAATACCAGTTACAAATGTTTGCTGACTGCATAATTATTTATACTGGATAATCACCTTTTTTTAACATCTGCCTGCTAGAAATTAATGTCCAGAACTTAAGGTAAATAAATACTTAATGTCCGATTTTAAATCTGAAGGGCACTGTCACATCTTACATGACTTACAAATAAAAATATATTACAAAAAAGCTAACAGAATCCTCTATCTAGTAGAGATTTGGAAGGGGTAAAAAGTTACTAAAATGTTTTTTATTCAAATAATATACAAATCATAAATTATACAAATATATTTAAAAGAAATTCCTAGTTTAATACAATTTAACTAGTATGTTTTCTAGGCTTATATTTTAATTTCTTCAAATAATTTTCAGAAAAAAATAAATAAAAAAAATTGTGCTAATTTACATTTTTACAAAAAAAATTGAAGAATGATTATAACATAACAATATAATCAATAAAAATATTATTTATTATTCAGAATGCCTCTGCATGTTCAGAGCAATGCAAGAGTGGGAACTGTAGAACTCAAGATAGTGGAGCTGTTACTTTCAGTACTCAAACATTTTATCAATTCCCAAACAATAATTAGAATTTATTTTAAAATTTAAAACCAATAACATTGGGTAACCTCTAAACTGATGAGTTTACATTTTTAGATGGAAGTGATATATTGTTGTTAAATACTAAACTTTTTGGTTCACTAAAAAAAAAATGTAATCAACAACAGTAATTATTGTTTTATAATTAGCTAAAGTGCATGCATGGAGGATAAGCAATTGAATTGATGAGACTCACCCCTGAAAAAAACCTACATGCCTTATGATAATTCAGATTCCCCAGATTAAAATGATAGAATTTGGCACCTTCATTATTACATTTTTAACTGCTTCCAACAGTCTCTACTTAAATGGGTTTAATTCTTTTCTCTTACAAAAACATCTATCCATATAGGAACAGACACCTTACATATATAGTAATCAATGTACTACTATCCTGTATGTAAATAGTGATCTCTAACATCATCTTTATTATATAAATAACTTTGGCTGACAAAATGTCAATTAATTCCTAGCATGAACAATAGAAATTTTTTATTTCCATTATTTAAGTTATATATATTGAAAATAACAATTCACTTCTCAAAATTTTCTAGTCATCTATGTAAAGAGATGCAATCAAAGATAATGCAAAAGTATCAATATGATAGCTTTACACCATCTTTAATTAAGCTAAGTATCTTTGTCCAGATATATAAAATGATATAATCACAGCAAAAAAAAAAAAATATTCACAATCAATTATCTAGAAATTCTCAAGAAAAATTGGATCACTTATATTGTTAATAAAATCTTAGACTGCAAATTTTCAATGGACGAAATTACATCAAAGTTTTGGGGTATACTCTTAGGATTTCATATTTTATAGTGTAACTCAAGAGATTATAATATCACAAAAGTCAAATTGTTAAATATGCATGAATAATAAAATTCTTGCAGGCATCATCTGTCAAATAAAGATTGTAAATACCATTGTAAAAGAGATGCAATATTCTATAGTTTTCTATATTTAATCAAATGGATAACAGATCCAGATGATCCCTTTCTTTAGAAAGCTTTGAAATGCCCATCAGGTTAATAACCTAAAATTTGTTTTGATCCCAAATCCTATGCATGATTTTTAACTATAGCATATTCAAAATGATTTGTCATAATAGATAATTTAACATCAATATTAAAATATTTTCAGTATGCTATAAACTCCTTATTCTTAATCAAATAAGTGGTAACATATTTGAATACCCTTGATTTATTATCATTAAGAAATCTATGGGGCATTTGATATGACTTACTTTCAAGGGTTATCATTAAATTCCTTGGAACATTGGATATCTGTTTCCAATGATCACATTTCTTAATGATCATTACCACTTCTCATTTGACAGAATAAGTCACAGATATATGATAATTTTTTAATATTCCAATAATAATCCAAGTTTAGATAGAATAATAAATTTAAAAATCCGAAAAAATGTTTCTTCTTTTCTTTAAAAAATATAGTCCATTAAAAATATAGTCTATAAAAACCAATATTTATCAAATATAGATTCACCAACCAATTTTCTTTAAAAAACTTGTTCTTTATTTAACTATATAAAATTTACATTCAATAAGCAACGTTTCGACTATTTCTATCCTTATAGTCTTTTTCAAGCCACTATGAAAAAATACAAACAATATTATCAATAAATAATAAATAAATAAATAAAAACACAAATAAAACGAAAAAAAAATTAAAAATACAAATACAAAATAAAATAGAATAAAAAATTAAAAAACGTTGCTTATTGAATGTAAATTTTATATAGTTAAATAAAGAACAAGTTTTTTAAAGAAAATTGGTTGGTGAATCTATATTTGATAAATATTGGTTTTTATGGATAATTTTTTAATAAGTGAAAATATACATCCTACTTCCATCCAATAAAATGCTGCCACATAATACCCCTAAGTATCTTGGTCCTTTTACACGTATATGTGCTATAATTTTCTACTTTAAATAAGAATCACCACATCCCTATTCAGTTTTTGCACATTAAAAGCCTAAAGCTAAACTAGTCAATAAATAATCAATATTACCCCAAATTCACAACTCAACCAGACTAGCCAAAAAAATAAACTTTAAAACACAACCAATGGTTTCACTGCTACAAGCATACTTATCAAGTGTAAAGAATTACAAAATAACTAATTTAAACTAAATATTATCCACAATTCCACTTACATCCCATACCCCCTTAATATAACTTTTAAATAAGCTAATTGCTTCAGAATCATAAATTTTTAATAATAAAAGTTCTTTAATTCTTCTTTTTATTTCATTAATGAAATATAAATAACTATGGTCTTAGAAACTCAATGCCATTAAGCTTTCATTATGTATATCCTTGCCAACTGAATCAATATTATTGCAAACAGATTTTATGTAATATCAATGAACTACGCCACTTCCAAATTTATTTATAATAAGTCTAACTATATAAGTGCATTATAATGATGACAAGCCACATGAAGTCATGCATAATCTTTATTGCCTTACTAATGTAGTATTTAATCTACGTTTGGGACTAATAATGAAGTGTTTGATAGATTTACTGAATGTATGAGTAGCAAAAACTAATGTTTTTATTAGATTTCCTAGTCAAATATAAAGTAAAATACTGTGTATACACATGGATTGTAATAAATATAAAATGCAAAATCTTTGAAGACTTGTTCAAAAAAAGTAATATTTTTAAAATGTATGTGTAGCTACTGTAAACTGATACAAGTGTTTTAAATGTATATAAACCTATTTATATATGCGTCTATGTACTTTCATCTACCAATCTTTTTAAAAATATTTTATTCCCAAATTCTTTATATATTTATTAGTATATACAATGGAAAAGCTTTGTGGTGCAGAAATAGTGATGCCTGGTCTCGAAACCTGGCAAAATGAAATTATTTTGTTATTCTTTCAATAAGATGGGCTATAGTCAATACAGTTAAGAATCTAACATTAGTTGATAAATTGATATCTAGTTAGCTGAAAGTAAAACAAGGATGAAAAACATTCCTCACCAACAGACAAGCCTGATTAGTACTATCTTTTTCTTCACTGTTCCTCTATAAAGGGCTCTTGGAAAAGACTTTACCCACGGAGAGCTATTTATAAAAAAAAAAAAAGGACTGTTAAAGCCTTCATATCAAATGTAATTCATGACTTAATTGGTAGTCATTTTGAATTCCATCACATTTTCTTCTAATTCTCAAATATTTTTCAAAATGCTTATACCACTGGCAAATGTTGCATCAAAGTAAATGATTAATTTCCAATTTTTATCAAATTCTTAATGGAAGAATATAATAGACTTTGTCTTAGCAAAGTAAAAAATGTTGAAATCTTTTTATAAAGTTACTATTCTGAAAAATAAGTTACAGTTTGACTTAATTTAGCTATTAATATACCTCATGATTATAGATTTATTATTTTTCAAATTGCACTGTATTATCAGATCTACATACGTGCATGCATGCATGCAATATATATATATAAACATACAATGACCCTTAAAACATGATGAAATGTAATGTTACACTCCACAAAATGAGTGGATCATTGATAATTATTATGGCATTAATATTTAAAATCATTTAGCTGGGTTTTTGACAAAAATACACTGCATTGAAAACCCAGTCAAGCAATTTTAAATATTAATACTAATACACTCTTGTGAAATCTAATTTTATATATACCTATAATATATATACACATACAAAAGTGGGCACAGAAAGCATACTCACCTCTTTTAGCCAAGTCTTTGGCAGTTTCTTTGCCTATACCAGAATTAGCACCAGTAATAATCACAGTTTTACCATCAATTCTATTTTTACTGTAACATTTTCCACCTTGCATATATTTACTTAAAAAAAAAAAAAAAGATGCACTTAGATATAAGTAGCAAGATGTAAATATTTCTACATTTCAGAATAAAATAAAAACATCTTCAAAGATATAAAATTTCTTCAAATAATAAATTATACAATTATAAGACCAATCTGAAAATGTAAGTTCTAAAAATTAACCACCTTAATCTTAAAACAAATTCATTACTTTACTCGAAGTATTTCTAAGAGATCAATGTAAGATATGCTTAAAAAATATTGATAGTACAATTTTTTAAAATATATATAACATATCAGCATATCACTTTTAGATTCACGGGAAGTCACTGCCTAGCTATGAAAGATTTTTTTTATAAAGTTTTGACTTAAAACATAAAACATGACATTATCTGGTACTAGTGGGTTGCAATAGTTTTGTTAGAATTCATGATAGATAAAACACACAATTATAACTTCTACCATACATAAAAACCCAAGAATATTATCAGATAAAATCTAAATTATGGCATGTCTTTCAAAATTACGAGTTAGCAATAAACTAATAATTAATAATTCTAATTATAAAGGCAATCTGCTACATATGGAGAATAGCTAGTTTTAAAATATATCTATTGTACATTTTCATTACTTAAAAGAATATAATTTGTTAAAAGAAACAAATAAATTAGTACAAAGCTCTGTATTTAAATTGGAATTTAAAGACCATTAAAACTTTTAGATAAATAAATAAACTCAGATAAATTCTTAATTACAAGTAATCTCAATCATAGCAAAAATATTTAATAAATAGAATTAAATTTAAAATAAACTTGATTGATTAATCCAGAATTACTAATAGAAAACAAAAAAAAAGATATTCCAGAGGGATATATAAAACTTGAAGAGAGGAACTTTCCCTCAACTCCAAATAGCACTTGAATGAGAAGTACCAGAAATATATGGCTAAACTCGTAATGTTGGGTCCAAAGATAATCCGCCAACCTAGGGAATATAGTTCAGGTCATATCCTGATACTTATGATTTTATGTAAGTCTATGGGTTTTAATTACTTATCTATATATATCTACATATAAAACAGTAAAATAAGATACAATTGTACATATTCATGTATATGGATTTTGTATTAATTTTCTAGATTATTTATAAACTATAAAAATATAGTTAACTGGAATTTGTCTGATTTGCTTAAACTCCAGGTTTAATGAAAACCCTATGTGTATTTGACATTGCAGAAAATATAATATCTACTGTAGTATAATCATAATATTCAATGTTAGTCTTGTCATATAAGAATAAATTATATCCACTCAGAAATCCTAAGTAATAGATATTTCTTTGGCAAATTGGCAGTAATGGTGTGGAAAAGTTGAGCATAAAAACATATTGTACAATTGAAAGTTGTATTCTACTAACAGAAAAAATAGGCATCTATGCTATACGAAACCCAATTAAAAAAGAGATGTAAAATGTTTTAATATAATTAAGATCAAAAAAAATTGTACTACATGAATGCAAAATAATTAAAATCCTTAATATTTAATAACTATAAGTAATATAACTTCAAATATATATCAAATTGGAGAGTGAATTTATTAATATATATTTGAAAATCTAACAACTTGTCTGAATACACTTTGTACTGGAGCTGATTTTTTTCTATTTGTATCATGTAATTTATTAGTTAGGCATAATGAAAAACTAGCGCTGAATAATAATATATTCAATTACTCATTACTGCTGCATAATGAAAAAATATTGTATTATAAAATGTTTATCTCCTTCCCCCTATATATTTCTTTGATAAGATACAAAGTATTAGGTTAAATAATTCATGTTAAGCATCCTAAATCTTTTTAGTATATCAAAAGGCTAGATTTATCTATAATAAAATGTCTTAACAAGAACAATATAATTTTTTGTAAATTAAATTGCTTTTGGGATTCTTTTTTTTTTTAAATAAAAAACCTTTATTAACACAATAAATATTTACAATTTATACAAGTAATTAACTTTTGGGATTTTATAAAATTTGGTGGAATGTCAACAAAATTAAATTTTTATGTTTAAACCTGACCAAATCTTTGAGTGAATGCAATTTCCTTTATTCAAATACTATACATATATACTTCCAGCCAATAATATTTAAAACATAATCATTATAAATCAAGTTAAATAAATAAAATTTCAAAAGATTTATTGCATGGGTTGCATAACATTACTTCTTTGTCACCTTGTTCATTAAAGACTGCAGAAAAGTTTATCTTTATCATCAGAATCCAAGATTTAAAAACAAAAATCTAGATCTTACATTAATTGACAATATTATTAAGCCAGAATATGATAAATAATAAATAAAAGCACAAGAATATCATATATATACATTAATGAGGTAAATTTCAGATTTAGACTTCATTTAAAGCTATTTTCTATGACATAAAAACAAATCCATAAACCTATTCACAAAATAAACAAGTTCGAATATGTTACTAAGATAATTCATAAGCCAGATTCCATCAAAAATCATTTAAAGAATTTGTAAATACACTCACCTTTTGTTATATCAATGTCAATCTAATTTTTTTTTTTTGATAAAAAATGATCATGAATTATAATGTTTTTATTTTTGCAAATGTATTTATTTAGGTCATGAAAATGTTCATATACCAACAACCACAAAGGAAAAAATGCAACTGGTTTGTTATATAACTATGAATATATTTACAGTAACAACAAAAAATTTCTTAAAATATATACTATGAACACCAAGATCATGAACATTAATCTTCATCAACATTTGAGCCCTTAATTAGCATATATACTACATTTGTTTATGCTAATATAAAATATTTTAAATTTATTTTACATCCATCCAAATGTAGATATATTATACTAATTATATTAATATAAAAATTAATATATTATTATTTAGATGTAAATTATCATTAGAAACTGACATTATCTTCTTGGCCTAAGATGGATTCTGAGTGACTTAATCTAACCAATAAAAATGTAGCAAAAAAGTAAGAAAATACTTAACATCTGTCAATATTGTAACATCTTAAATGAGGAAATATTTTCAAATATTCCCTGGACAAATATGTTAGAATTCTATTTGAATAGTATACATTTTATTTTATTATTTTATTAAGTGATTGAACTCATCAAAAAAATAATTTCTAATCAAAATATTAAAGACAAATAAAAGATGTAAAAAAGAACAGGGAATTTAAAAATGTTCTATAAAGTCTGAGATAGCATTAAAATTATTTACTTCATTTTATTGAAAACAATTTATTAGTAGGGCAAATTAATTAAAGTTAATGCTCATATAGAATATAATCTATCCATTAGGTGGAGATACATAGTAGTTACTAAAAAAACTACTTAATAAAAAATATTTTTACAAATCTTAAATTTATAGCTAATAGTAAATAATAACAAAAAAATAATATATTTAATAACAAAAATAATTTATTTAACAAAAAAAATATAAATTATCTAATAAAAAAATATATCGATAGAAAGGAAAAATTATGCAAAATAGCAAATCCATAAGTGAAATTCTAAAAACAAATTCATTCTATCAAATAAAAGCAATCATAAATCAAAAAGCAAAATATATAGAAAAGTATATAAAATGTTATAAAATGAACATAAGCCAAAATATATATTTTTAAATTGCAGTCAGAGAAATTTTACATTTCACTATTTTTGTGCTTCACTGCACAGTGCTGTGACATTAAACAATGTACTAAGAGTTTATCATGTTTGCTTTGTCAACTGAAATAGCTTCAGCATTTTTTATAAAACCAACAAAAGTTCTGTTCACTTGCATTATTTGAATTAAAATATCAATCAAAGAATTTTATTACTAAGTAACAAACAAATGAAGAGGGTATTCTGGCAACTATGAAAAGAAAAAACTTAAACAATTTCTTGTTTTTTTTTTTACAAAATCCATAAAAAATGTAATAATTAATTCATTCAATCAGGATTGATAAAGAGTTCAATTAATTATCTTTTGTTTTCTTTTAATATATATTTTGTGTTTCCTTTTATTTGACAGATTTGCTGTGACTTTATATATGGTTTTATTTTTGGAATTTCCTTTATAATATGCATTTATGTACACCTTAATTTTATAGATAGATGAATTTGTTAAAAAATTTCGGATTTTTTTGGGTTAAATATATTATTTTCACTGTTAAATATATAATTTTCTTGATTTTATTTGATATGCATTAACAGTCATAAATATGGACATTTTATTTTGTATTGATTATGTTTTAAATCAATAGTAAGTAAGTATTGTGTAATTCCAACTTGTAGATAAAACCAGACATAATCTTAGCATCCTAAAAATTATGAAAAAATCCAAATATTTTGGTTCCAAAAGTGCTAAATTTTGAACTCATTAATTATGAACTCCTCAAGGGTCATACTCACATACTTCTTATCAATAGTTTTCTGCTTAAGAACATATTCTGATGGGATTCTCACAGAAAATTCCATACTATGAATATATTACTCCTATAAGCAAACAAAAAAAATTTTTTTCATGACTGCGACACTGACTCAAAAACTATACAAATATTTAAAAAAGTATTACAAAAATAATTCGAACATCATAAATTTATAAATTCTACTATCTGAAATGTACCTCTATCACAAAATCAGGATATTGACTTTTAAGATCTCTTGAATGACTATGATAATAATAATTTCCATTAATTCAAATCTCTATAATTTACCAGCTTTTATTACTCAGACAAAATTATAAAGAAGACTTTTAATCTGCCATTATTATTACATCATACCTAAGTAACCCTTTTAAAATCTTTTAAGATGCATACATTAAAAAATAAACAATATAAGCAATAAGTTAATACATACACATATTTTAAATTAAAAGGAAAAAGACTCTTTAAATACCTGTAAATTACAAAACCAAACTGATGCATCATATTTATATTCTATTACTTATTTTTATTTTTTACTAGCTAAAAAAAAAACAACCCAAAAACAGGAAGAACTGAGGAGGCTTATCTGTAAATCAGTTTATGATGAAAAAAAGTCTTATCTTTATAAAGAATGTAGCAAAGTGACAATTTTCTCAAAAATTATAGTGAATGGCAAGAAAAAAAATCTTTAAATCAGCTTGCTGCAATTTATAATAATAAATTTCAGTTACTTTATAAAGAAGGAAAGATAGAGGATATAGCATAGATAAATTTTAATTATCATATAAATATTCTGACTGAATGTATATATAATTTAATTAAATACTGTCTACCGCTATACTAGTAATGATAAATAAAATAGAAAATCAGATGTTACAATTCTAGCCAAAAAACAAAATTTTACTAAAATTCTTCCACGACCACAGTTTCATCTATTAACAAATAGACCTTTTGAAGTGAAATTCAAGAAGATACATACAATGTATTTGTACAAAACAAAATATCTGTCCCATCATTCGCTTCAATAACCAACTTCCTTTAACATCAAAGAAAATCGTCATGAGATTGAAGGCCTCAGATTCAACAAATTTTATCATCAGAGTTTCTTTTCCTCTTTTTAAGTATAGAAGCTCCCAGGTTTGTGAAGAGTGCCTGGTTTTCAAATATTTTCCTCTTTTTTTAAATTCACTTCTTTTATAAATGATAACATCTGCATTGGCAAATAATATTTTACGATCTGCATTCCATTCATGAATATATAAAACTGAGTTATATCTATTTTTAACTCTACTCTTATGAAATTTAACTGTTTCATTACAACTAAATTTATCTTTGAGCTACATAAATTTTATGACAACTGCAAGTAATCTTATAAACTATATCAAGATAGATTTGATATCAACTGACTGTTTTGAACTATTTATTAATAGTTAAGATTCCTTATGGCTGTCATAAAATTTATATAGGTTAAGCTAATTTAAGTCTTAATTAAAGAGTTAAAGTTCATAAGAGTAGAGTTAAAAATATATACCATAATTCAGCTTAGTATATTCATTAACTGAATACAGGTCATAAAATATTATTTGATAATGCAAAGGTTATATTTTATGAAAGAAGTGAATCAAAACCAAAAGTAAAAAAAACTGATGATAAAATTTCTCAAATATGAGGCCATCAATCTCATGATGATATCCTTTGATGTTAAAGTAAATTTGTTTTTGAAGTGAATAATGGGAAGACTATTTTATTTTGTATATATATGTTGAACATATCTTGTTGAATTTTGTGAAGAATTTTAGTAATATTTTGTGTTTTTTTTGCTAATATTGTAATGTAATATGATTTCTTATTTTATATAATTTAATGTATATTAAATATTTTCATGGAATTATTATAATGTAAATAATCAGAGATAACTTTACCTTTAAATGCTACCAGGAAACTATCAATTACTTATTGATAGTCCTAAGACTAAAGAAGTTTTTCTAGTAATCTATTATAGCATTTTTATTCTGGGTTTAAAGGAAATAAAAAGGAGATTTTCTTTTTCTTCTAACTCAAGTTGTTATAAGGATTTATAAATTCACTTTTTTAACATTTTATTAATAATTCATCTTTCCCAGAAAGTTGAATATGTTAAATTAAATCTTTTCAAATTCAGAACAAAATTTGCAATAATCTTATGACATTCAATTAATAATTTAGGGTTTCCTGGCAACATCAAAGCTAAAGTTGTCCTTGGTTGTTTACATGAATATAAGCCCTTAATTACAGCATAACGTATTTTAACATTATTATATCAAATATTATTACATTTTTAAAATAATTTGCCTTTATATTATTAAAAGAGAAATTGATGTTAATTTTAACATATATTAAAATACTTATATTTCTGTTTAATATTGATGTGAAAATGAAGAAATAAAAAATGAGAGTAGTCTGATTTTAGTGGATTGTTACTACGAGAAAGAATTGATTAGCCTGCCTCATGAGCTCTGATAAGACTCTTCCAGCTATGTATTTAGCTTGTCTCGAGTCGGCTCAAATTCGGACGAAGTAGTTTCCAGTCTGTAGGTGGACTTGCCTCACTGCGTGGACATCACGATAATGAATAGAGACTACGTTTGCTGATGGCAAAGGGTTTAACGGAGAGCACTTTCAGGTTGACAGAAGTAATTGCTCTCTGCCTTGCTTCCAAAGGCTGTCTATTTAATGGCAGATCCTCTACCTTACTGAACATATGTGGATTTGGTGCGCGAAGCCCATTGAAGGTTTTAATCACATTGGATAGCAACTGGTTGCTAGCCAATCAAATAAGGAATCTGGAAAGTCCACTTCTGAAGGCAGGGTCAGATATGACAAATACCATAATCAAATTTTTGCCAGAGAAACTAGCAATATCTAGACTTATCAGCTCTCTATAACCATTCTTTCCAGTTATCAATAGAATTCATTATTCCACAAATTAGAACATTATTAACAGGGATCATAGATTTATCAGAGTCCATAATTGTAAAATGCTTTTTCACCATCTCCAATTTTCTTTCTCTCTTATAAAAAAAACCCAGTGGATGTAAGCTAATTCCATACTATTAATTAATTTATCCTTCCATTTATTATGGGAGTCCCCACCTTTTAATTGTGGCTTCTATAATACAAAAATTAGAGGTTTTAATTACAGTGTTATTTGACATATATGTTCTAACAATAATAGCTTCTATTCTAGGATTTTATTATTTTTGTAAAATCCTTCATTAGAATTTTTGTTACCAATTCTTAAATTATTTTTCTCTTCACTAGAACTCAGGCTAAGCTGAACAAAAGAATTTATCAACATAGGTATGTCTACAATAAGGTTAAAAATAAAAATGAAGGATCTTCAGTATTCTGGGACCACCAGGCAGCAACAGGCCACGTATTTGAACCTAGTTCGGCCCAAATAATTTGTACAGAAAAAAATGACGCCAAAAAAAAGTTAAAGAAGCTCTCTATATAGCAAATGACATCAATGCCATTAATAGAAGAGAAGCATGTTTTGCTCTCTCTAAACAATGGTTTAATTAAAAATTCAAACTCATTTGCATAAATCATAACAATTGTTATTTATAAGCTATGAGTATGAGATTCAAAGATGAAATCTCGAAAGTGCTAAGCAAAGCGATTATAAATTTAGTAAGATTATAGCTTCATTAATGCGAAAAAAAGTCGCATATTTATAATTACAACCAATTCTTAATAATTTTCTTTAGCATATCTTCTCATATACCAAAATTTTTGTGAGTGAATCATAATCAACATTCATGTTTCAAAATGAAATAACATATTATTGGTAGATATGCACGATGTGTTCAGTATGTTTAATTCGTTTCCTATTCTGATTAATGTGCTTTTCAAACCCTGTTACATTACCCGAATGCTCTGGAATATTTTATATTAAATCAATGATAGAGCTGTTATGTCTTTGGGGAAATTATAACTTTGATTTAAAATAAAGTAGCTATACCAAAATGAAAATGGCAATCATAATTAATATTTAAATTTGAACATAGACTATACATAATCATTATAAGACAATAAACATCACATGACCACCATCTCTTATGCTTGTGTATAACTTGTTAAAACAGGCAAAACTCACTATACAGTATATATTGCCACACACAGCAAGCTAGAGTAATAAATGATGCCAGAAGGCTTGTGCATAAAATCCCCATCTACTGCCTACTCATCCAATATCCCAGACTAGTTTCTGGCTCATGGCCTTCGTCAGTGAGGAGCCTTCCTAAGATCTAGGTGCAGTGCTCTCAGATCCAAGGCTCCTCACTGACGAAGGCCATAAGCCAGAAACTAGTCTGGGGATATTGGATGAGTAGGCACTAAATGGGGATTTTATGCGCAAGCCTTCTGGCATCCATTGATTACTCTAGCTTGCTGTGTGTGGCAATATATAGTGAGTTTTGCCTGTTTTAACATAATCATTATAGAAAGCAATCATAATTCACATTATATATATTAAAATAATATCTAAAACAAAATTAAATCTAAATTATTTTCTTTTGACTCAATTGATCAAAATGCTTATTAATATTACGATAAAACTAAATTAAATAAAAAATTATGGTGCCTATATTTCAAAGTATTCCAGTTTAGATACTTAAATCATTGTACATTGTCTAACAATTATCTATAAATATCTTTTATAAACTGTGCAGATAAAGAAACTTTTATAAATATTATTATAAATAAATGATTATTTTTATACGTTACTGAGCATAAAATGCAGGCCAATATTTAAAAAAAAAAAAAAAATGTTTATATAAAATTTAATATAACTTAAGTCAACGTAAAATAGCAAGATTAATTATTTTTTTAAATATTAATTTCCACGGATATTAAATAATAAAATTTATGTACATTTGCTTATGTAAGTAAAATAAAAAAAAGGCACATTTTTATTAGAAAAAAAAATCGAAATTGATATTCTTAGGGTAGGAGAATGAAAATTAATGAGCTGTCAAATATAAACTATGGAGTTAGGGTATACGCTATACGTAAAATTATAGCTAAATCTAATTTGAGTACGTATATTAAATGTGATTTTAACTGATTAAAAATAACCGACAATAGAAAGGCAGAGCATTTCAATATTATCATATCTTAATTAATCTTCAATTGATAATTTTATAAAATTAATAAATGCATAAAACGAATTGAGTAAACATATTTAATAAAATGACAAAAACCTTCATACAAAAAAAATATAAATAATGAAGCATTCATTTCACCAGCTATTTTCAAAAAGCATTTTTTAATTACTTACCGAAATAAAACGATAGCTGCTAAAAAGAACGCTATCTGGTAAGGCAGCCAACTATCCTCCATGTTGGCTATGCCTGCACAAATTTATTACCAGGTGGCGATGTTATTGTGGAAAAAATAAAAGTTAAAACAGACATTTAGTTAAAACCCTATAAGTTTTTGATACTTTAAAAGTCTACATTTTATAAATTGACTGAGAAAAAAAACATTTATTGTTTAACCAATACTTTTAATTCCTGTTTGTTTTATTTGTAGCACATCTCGTTTTGAAAATAGATCGAGGTTTTATTAAAGTCCGATAAGATTTATCTTATTTTTATTAACAGGATTTTTTTTTAAAAAAAAATGAGAAAATAAAAAAGAAACCCCCCAAATATCTTTATATATATTGATGACAGAAATGCGTGATGATTCACGATGGAAATGCTGACTCTAATTGGTTTTACATGCTTTATAGTTTGGCTGGTGAAGTAAGTCGGTTACTTGCTTTTTTTTTTTTAAAAAAAAAAAAAGATTATAATGCACCCGTCATATTAATAAAAAAAGTTTTGATGATATTGCTTCATAAATTTTATTTTTATTGCTGAAATTAGATTGTTTTACAGATTATTATTTAATTATTGAAAATACAATTATTTTCTAAAATATACATTGTATTGAAAACTTTTCGTTATATAAGTTTTACGTTAAGTGGTTGTTAATTTAATTAGCATGATTTAAAACTATTAATCTTTTAATAGTATTCCGAATTTTATTTTTAAATTTATTTGATGTAATTATTGATTACTTCCAAATAAATATTTTTTTCCCGAAAACGTATTTTTTATTATTAATCTGTGCTAATATGTAATTTATTTTTATTCCTGCACTTTCAACCATATTTTCATGCTCATTATCAAGGATTTTTCTTGACATTTTTTTATTTACAAAAGTACATGAGATTAATACCTATATAGATATGAAGTCAATGTATCAATAATATATGTAACGTGTATGTATCGTTGTGATTACATATACATGCACACATAACTCTCCCAGCTATGAATCAACTCTAAATGTTGAACAATGAAACATTTACAATGCTTTTAATTCAGAGGAGAATGATTTACGTCCTTTGTTTACCTATATACATTGATCTATGTTAATTTAAAGTTTATATACATGTACACAAAAATATGTACATGTGCACATAAATATGTATATTAAATAAAGCCAATAAACATCACATGACCACCTCTTATGCTTGTGTATAACTTGTTAAAACAGGCAAAACTCACTATATATATATATATTCCCATACACAGCAAGCTAGAATAATCAATGGATGCCAGAAGGCTTGTGCATAAAATCCCTATCTAGTGCCTACTCATCCAATATCCCCAGACTAGTTTCTGTCTTATGGCCTTCGACAGTGAGGAGCCTTGGATCTGAGAGCACTGCATCTAGATCTTAGGATCTAATGCAACCCTCCAGCAACCACCTTTTATCTCCATTTAACTACAAAACTATGAGTCTTAAATAAAGTATATGAATTTTTAGTTTTTCATAAGTTAATGATTTAATATTATTAAACAGTTTCTGCCCAAATGGATTGTTGAAATATGATGAAATTGAGATGAGATATGCCCTGATTAAAAAAAAAACCCCAAAACTTGAAATTATCTTTGCATTCTAATAATTTATTCATACTTCCACAAGACATTAAAAATGGATAGAAACTAGTCCCTACTTTACATGAGTGTTGTAATTGAAAAATGTTGCATAAATTCAGGCATAGAGATTCAGGTGTTTGATAAGTAGCTTAATTGACTAATAAAGGTTGTTTGTGAAATGCATACATAATGAAAGAGGATGTTCTGAATTTCTGTGATGGTGTAAATTGCAATATGATGTAGTTGAGATAAAAATACTCTGTTAAAAGAAACAAAAAGACAACTTGGAAAACTTTTATTTTAACAATGCACTTCATTTAATATTAAGCATATCACCTTTCCATTATATTTAATTTTGGCTATGTTTAAAATTTATTACGTCCACATTTCGATTGTCCAACAATACTCTTCAAATTCTTTTTTTTAACTTATTATTAAGTATTGCTAAAGTTATGCATAATGGAGAAGTGATTTTCTTGTTTAACATTATTGTTGATTAATAAAGGAGTATTAATTTATCACAATTTTGTAGATGGCACGTGAAATTTTTGTTAAATATTTTCTTCTGCAGATAAGATATCACCTAAATGTTTTTTTTTTTGTTGTTGTTTATAGGCAAATTTAGTATGATTTGTGGTTATGTTTGTTTTGCAAAACAATTAGAAGATAGTACACTACATATATCTTGAATTTTTTTACAATGGTTTAATAAAACAAAAATCAATGATCTTGTAATGGTGAATGTAATTAATTATTAATTTTGAAATAAAAAAGATTTCATGAGTAGAATAATTAAATAATAGCAAAAGTAAAATATTTCATAATATAATAACAACTAATATACATCAATAAAATAAATGAGATTTTTTTTGTTTCATCTGTAATCATATATAGGTTTAATTGTGTACAGCCATCACGAATACTACAATCAGGGGTAAAGGTGGTCAGATCAACAGAAATAAAAGCAATTCAAAACAAGGTTTTATAAGTAAATACTGATTTTATTTGCCGCAAGTTAATAATACTAAAGATTTACTAATAAGCGTAATATATTTACAATATATACATATTACTTATGAATGCCAACGAGGTGTACATAAATTATAATAAGGCCGATGTGGCCTATACAGGCCCTAGGTCCACTTTGGTATATTTAGTGGTGGAATTTACTGCGTTACTTCGCAGTCCTCATTACACTCGGTTACAATTATCTTCTTTAACATGAGCAGCTCTCCTGATGTGAGTTTATGTAAAAAGATCCAAATTTTCCTTAGCTTCAAGTTTTTATATTTTTCCATGGAATGTGGAATGTTCTAGGATATAACTAATTATAATTATTCTTTACCTTTTATTTAATCACTTTCTAATATAACTAATTACAATTATTCTTTATCTTTTAATTAATCTCTAATTATACTATTTCTTGAGTTTTAAATACACACATAAAAGCAATTTTCTAATAAATTCTATATCATCTTAAATACTGTTTTTTACTTTTAATTATTATTATTATTATTCACTTTTTACAGTTTAAAAAAATTTGATATTTGCCAGTTAACTGAAAGAAAAGCAGTATTCTTAATCAAATTATAATTACGGATTAAATCAAAATTATCTTTAAAAGCAACATTAGTATTAAAATTTAATGATTAGTTGATTGTTGGACAATTATAGTATTTGGACGTTTTGTAGAATTGTACGAATTACAAACATTTTATATTATATTTTTGATAGATTTAGATAATGATAATTAGGAGAATGAATCACTGTTGTGTGGAGAAATTTGTTTCCATTTTAACAACTAGTGTAAGCATAAGAAAAAATGCTCTTGTGTTGTTTAATAGTTTGATCAAATTTTTAAAGCAGCATCCACATTATTGTTTCTGATACTATATGCCAGGGATGGCTGTTGAAAGTGACTTTTTTGGTGAAAGTGTACAGGACTTCGAACCAGAAACCAAAAATATTTTGCACCATCTATTGGCCATTTTTGGTCACATTTTCGCTACTTTATGCTTATGTTATTGTAAATTTATAGCTTTATCGGTATTTAAGTTTTAATTCCAAAACCACTATTGGCAGTATTTTTTGAAAAAAAAAAGATTTCTGATTACAGTCTGTGTACTATTACCATATATAGTCCTGCTTCTTTTCCCTTATAAAGTGCTGCAAAGCACTCTGTCAATTTGAGCTATTGGTCTCCAGGCATTTCTAACTATCAAAGTCAAAAATCGAACCAAAATCCTTTATGCTTTTGTAATAGATTTTGAATGTAAATAAATATATTTCTCATAATTTTTTACATTTATAATTACGTTTTTATATTAATTTACCAAAATATAAATTTTGATTTGAAAATTTTTAAATTTTACAAGAATAATAATCAAAAAAAAAGTGAATAGTGCAGGACTGCTATTCAAGACAAGTGAATAATGTTGATTGCTATTGCTTTCGTTATAGATTTTGAACATAAAATAAATGTATTTCTCATAATTTTTTACATTCATAATTAAGTTTTTATATTAATTTACTTAAATATAAACTTTGATTCAAAAATTTTTTAATTTTATAAGAAAAATAATCAAGGAAAACTGAATAGCGCTTAATCGCTATTTGCATATCAATGACATTCAGTGATGTCTAGCAAAACAATTATTTTTCATAAATATTTATGGATTTTATGATTACTTTTTACACTATATTGACTAATAATGTGGTTAGATTTAGATTTTTATTTAAAATATTTAATTTTAGACGAAGAAAAGACAACAGAAGTGAATAATCAGCTATCGTAATTTCTAAGACACAAGAAATCACCAGCATTTTCATTTAATGATTGGTTGAAATATAATTCCTTTGCTTTACTGCAGGCTATTTTTCATATGTTTTTTTTTTCAGTTGTTATTAACATTTTAAATTTTTCATTACATTTAACCAATTTGAATGTAAAATAATTCAATTTTTAGAAGCTAAATTAAAACAATTCTGATTATTGTACATTAATATATTTCAGAAAGGAAACTGGCTAGATCCATCTTTAACGAATCAAATCACTCAAATTTTTACTCAATCTGGCCAATAAGAAAATTCATCAGACAAAAGGTTAAATTATCTCAGCTTCTTCTAATATTATAATTTGTCCATGTCACTTTATAAAATATTTATTAAATTACAGTTTTAAATTATCTATAAATAATTATTTTTTAAAAAAAAAAAAATCAATAAAAAAGAAAATTGTTTTAGAATTATGTTAAAATAAATTAGATGCAAATTTTACAAAAAAAAAAAGAAATTATACGATCAACTTCCAGAGATCTTGTGGTCGACTGTTTTACCATGGTCGACGTCTTGGACACCTCTGCTATATGCTAAAAAAAAATGAGATCAATCTCTGTAGGACAAGTCATTTTTCAGAGCAGTTGAAAAGGAAGTGTTCTGAATCATATTTACTGCAGATAGATATTGGTTCAATTTATCCACCATATAATGACTGATGAAGTAAGATAGATATTACTTTGAAGATTTGGTATTGCTTCAATTTATTTCATATATATATACGGACACAGTATTCAATATTAAATAGGATATTGTTAGATTTTGTTAAGTTAGAACAATGAGTGAGAAATTAATTTGAAAAATGGATATATTTTATAATAATTTAATGACAATAGAAAGAATCCACTGACATGTTGATAGATTTATTCCTAAATCATTTCTTTAAACAAATCTCAACAATATATATGTTGGCATAAGCACATGTGTACTTCTTTGAGAATTAAATACATTATATACTAAGAAATTATCAATGGCAAAACTCACTATACGTTTTTGTGCTCTAAACTTACTTTATTACTTATTTTTAGCTTTATCTTATTATTACTAAAAATTGACAGTTTAGTATTTTTCTTGCTATGACGAATTACACTTAACATGTTTTTGCCTGTAAGATTTCATCGAAGATTAGATAAATGATGTCATGGCAACAAAGACACTGGCCTGATTAATCTATGGGAATAGTGATTTTTTTTTATCGTGGTCCACAAGATTTAAAAAGTCAAGAGACCTATGGGAAATTTCGTCATTTCTCAGTCTTTTGCAGTTTTGATATCAGCGTGAACACAGTGATTTTTTTGATCTAGAATATATTAAAACTATTAAATATTATCAATAAATATTTTAAGTGAACTAGCAAATGCTAATTTTGTTTTTTTAAATGTATTTTATATAATTTAATGGAAAAACATTAAAAGTTTTCTTTTGTAGTGTTAGTTATGATTTGTGAAATATTTATTTACATCTCAAATTATATTTAAACATATTTTGTATATGCTTCTGTGACAGATTAACTTATAAGTGTTAATGAAAAAAAATACTTTTTGCTTTCTTTGTTGTTTATTATTTTGACATTTAGAATCTGTACAAAATGTTCACTTTTTAGGCAATTATATGGATTATTTCTTATTAGGATGTGATATTTTAATGGTTTGAGAAATCATATTAATATCCTTCTTCAAATGCTTTTAGTCTGAATTTAGGTGGTCTTTAACCACATCACTAAGAAATTGTCCTGGTATGTGATACTGGAAAATGATGAGAAATATAATCAATAGAGTTCAATAGCTATTATATAATTGAATGTCATGTGTTCAGTGTTTAATAGAATACGGAAAAAAGGTTTAATATTAATTGGATTTTGGAAGATCTTGAATTATTAGGATATTCTAATCTCAAAGGGAATATGCTCATTAGGATTGTAAAGAATAAAATAATACAAACATGGAATATGAATTATTCTAAGAATGGAGTTAAAGCAATTCATAGAGAAGTAGCTGAAGCTGAGTCCATTTTCTCAAAATATGTAATCCAGAAATGAGGCAGGTAGAGAAGAGTAGTATGGATACACAGGAATATACACTTCTGTAGCTACTAATGGTCAGTTCTTTTAGAACAAAAGATAATAAGTTTTCTATGTCATATATATGTAAACCATCTGATAATCGGCCAAAATAGCAAATGGTATAAAAGACTGAAACCGTAGATAAAACTTATATGTAAAAAAGAATCCCATCTTTTTTTAACTGGTAACAGAAAATATTTATTTCTTTCAGAATTGCCTATTTAGAGAGCTTTGAATTTATATATCTACCTTTTTTTTTTTTTTTGGTGAAATTGATTATTAAAAGTTTATGCTTGTTTTTGGCTTGAATTATTTGAAGAGTTTTCTGAGATAGGGTTTATAAAATTATAATTATACTTTATCAAGATTACCCGGGTTTAAATTAGAATTTTAATTATCTGTAAAAAAAATTACTTTATCTCTACATTTAATGAATGAGCAAAGAGTTTTATGTACATTTTTTTTTATTAATTATATACATAATTCATTTTTATTCCTGGATTTATTTATTTATTTAGAATTAAAATTTATATATATTTAATATTAAAAATTTCCCATAATTTGATGCTAAAGGGAAGAATTAGTGGAAAAAAATTGATTAATCCCTTTGAGTAAAAACTTTTTGCACTAGTTGTATCCATTATATATTATATATTATATTAAAATCCTAAAATTTTAGTGTGACACAGTTACAGAAATGGAATATGAGTAATATGTAAATTAAAATGATGTAGAAAAGTCTAGTCTTCCTTCTTTCAGTAAATAAATTTATGTAGATAGTTACGTAGTTGTTAGATATGTAAAGTAATCAGACAATATTTAAATTAATGGGAGACTATCTACACGATTAAGAAACCATAACCATCCTAAATATTTTATTATAACGATTAAATTTTGGCATTACATATCAGTAAAGTGGAATTCATTATAACTAAAATAAAAAAAAATTGAAAGAACAACATTGTAAACATGGATGATATATTAAATAATGTAACAAGATGAGCTACGTAATTCCAAATATTAGTTCTTTTTCTTTCCAAACATAGTTCAACTTAAATTATTATTAATATATAAAAAGGAAAAATTCTCTTGATTATTTCGTAAATCAGTTTTTACTGAACTAAATTCTTATCAGGGATTTGACAACAGGCTTTCAATCTTCCTTCAGCTATGTTCAAATCCCTGATAATTACATCTAAACTCCAAGTATATAAATTATGCTTGTATTTAAATATTATTGAAATAAATTTTGTAAATAATTTTATCCAATATAAAAGAGATAGCTGATGCTATGTATGCAGCGTAGATTGTAATTATAAAATAGTTCCAATACATTGAAAAAGCAAACAAAAGAGCTTTTATGTATTGCTATGTTATAATATGTATTTACAATTGTCACTGTTATATATAGAATATTTTATATTGTATGATTTATTCAAATATAAAGAAAATATATTGCATATTATTTCTACATGTATATTGTTATTTAAATTATTTAAAGTAATTTTTTTCAAAGTTAATATTTTCTATTTATGTCTTTATTTTTCAGATATATTTTTGAAATACTAGTCTTAAAAAAAAAAATCGAAATGTCCTATAAGTGGAAAAAAATATTTTGTTTGTATTAAATGTATTTACTAGATTTAGTTCAATAAAAACTTGTTTATGAAAGAATCAAAAGGTATGTGTGTTTGTTTATATATTAATAATAATTAAATTTATTGGAAGATAACTAATGAATATAATTTTTTTTAAAGAAATGGAACTTTTATATAGGTATATAGAATACTTTGAATGAATTCAACAATATTTTAAAATTGTCATGAAAGATTTTAATGTTAGAAATGAAATTTAAAATGCAATATATGAAGAATAGGTAATCTAATATATATATTTATACATTTTTGTTAATCAGCTAACAGAATGCAATGTTAGTATATAATCTTTAAATTAGAGAGAAATTCCAATCTTAAAAACCTATAGATAACAAGCTCAAATCTTAATTAGAGATAATTTCCAAAATAGCAAAAATAGTAGAATATAGAATTAAATTTGAGATTACTTTAGAAAAACTAGAAAATGAAATTAAATAATCCAAGGGAGTATATAAAGTTATAAAGAGGAATGATCTTTCTCTCATCCCCCAGACAGCAATTTAATAGGAAGATGTTTAGTTAACGTGGGTAATGTTGAGTGTACAGTTAATGTAAGGAATATGATTCATATCATATTCTGATTTTTATTATTTATATATGACTATGGTTTAACTAATTATGTTTATATGTAAATAGTGTAATAATGTATAGCAGATACAACTGTACATTAAAAATTTTCTATAATCTGATAGATTATTTATGAATCTTTAAAATGTAATTAACTCATATTTGTTTGAATTGTCCTTGCACTAGTTGAGAATTAATAGAGTTTATTATGTATATATTAAAATACTTGATTGTGATCTGTCATAAGTTTGGGAATAAATTATGATTACTCAGAAATTCTGAGTAATGGATTAAATTTCATTGTTAGGTGTAGTCGACTTGAGAGATGGAAATATTAAAAGTCAAAATTGGAAGAGATTAATTCTTGTTAGAAGGAAATTTCATTGTTAGATCAGCAATGGGATGCAATTAACTTGAGAAATGGAAATATTGCAATCAAAGTTGGAAGAGATTATTCTCTGTGAAAGGGAAAAAGAAAGCCTTACCACAGTAATAATTGTAATGAGAAAGGAATGCTTATAAATTAGTACAGAATGAAACATGATTACATTATAAAATTTTGTATTTGTTCAGGCATTCAGAATTAAAAAAAAAAATTAGGTCAAGCAAATATTAGAAAGCTTAACATTGAAAATTGTGATGAATATCCAGATTATAAGAAATAAATGAAGAACTTCTGTTTTTTTTAAATGAAGTAGCAGGAAAAAAAATAGTAGCCATCTAGTTTAACCAGTCCAAAAATGACTGAATTAATAAAAATATTGTGTAACCCTAAATAACTATAGGAACTCATGTGTAGTGAAGAACTTGTTAAATTATTTAAGATATTTCAGTTTGAGCCTGTCATGATATATCTCTAGATTATATATTACAAATAGATATCAGGAAAGGGGGGGGGTATTAAATATGATTTAGTTCTCTGAGATTTAGTAAAGCCATGTGCTTTTAAATGAGTTTGTAGAAATGCACTTTTCAATAAATTTATATGGAGAATATCAAAAAAGTTATGATAATAATTACTGGCCAAAAAAAAACTAACTCGTAAAAAAGCAATTCAATAAAAATAATTTACATTTTTAGTATTAGATTTAGCCAGGGAATTTTAAGGTTAAAAAAAATTAATAGGCCAGAAAAAATTCAGATAGTAATTAATGACATGAAATCTGATTACTAGGGGAAAAAATAAACTGAATGAATTTTAAGTATTTACTGCAGTGGTAAGCTAGACAATTTTTCAAATTACTGCAAATGCAGAATGACAAAATTCATGCAAAACAAAGGGGTATTAAAGGCAAGAGCCTGAAACTAAAATTGCTATATTTTTTTTTGCAGGAAGTCTTAAGTGAGAACCAGGCTGAGCAGATTTTAATTTCTATACATATATCTAGTGAAAATTGGAAAAAAAAATATTGAGAAAAAATAAGACCACATATTCTCTACTTGTGAATGGGAACAAAATCAAAAATCAGGAGTAACAAAATTAATTTAAATAACAGAATAATGGATCAAATCTAGCATTGTAAAAAGTACAAAAATTAAGGAGATGCAAATAAAATTTCCAGAAATAATCACATTTGATCAGGGAAAAATAAAAATTCCTCCAATGGATCTGATGAATAAGATATACAAGTCATAGAAAAGTTCCATTAGTTATGAGAGGCAAAATAAAAGTTATATTCTGAGAGATGGTAAAAAGAAACATACTAACCCCACAGAAAATGTAAAATCACCAACTTTTGAATCCTATGCTTACACAAACTGTTAAACATTGACAAACTCTCCATTCACTTACGCCACCAAGTGCGAGCCTTAGTAATCAATAGATGCAAGAAGGTTTGTGCATAAAATCCTTATCTAATGCCTACTCATTTCAATATCCTCAGACTAATTTCTATGTGCAGTGCTCTCAGATACAAAGCTCCTCACTAATAAAAGCCACAAGCTAGTAATTAGTCTGGAGATATTGGATGAGTAGGCACTAGATAGAGGTTACATGCACAAATCTTCTTGCATCCATTGATTGCTATGATTTATAGTGGGTACCATTACTGTATGGAAATTTTGTTAATGATTTAACTCCTAAAAAATGGCAATAATAAATAATATAAAAATCTGCATTTGCAAAGATTACTATATATACATTGCCTGTGTAAGTAAGGCAGGTTTCCATTTCCTTGAAAAGATTTGGAGTACTGATCATAACCATGTCAGAGAATAAAACCAATGCAGTGAATGAATATGCAGAGAATTGAGTTCAGAACCTAACTGAATTTTGAGAAGTGTATATGAAAACAAGAAATTAAATTCCTAGATCACATTATTTCAAAGAAAATAAGTTTTTCACCTTTTGAAAAAATGAGAGTGGTAACAAATGTCCTGCCCTTCTAAAATAGTAAAAATTACTTCTACATCCCCCTTTTTTTTTTTTTGAATGATTCTTAAAGGTAAGCCCCATTAAAAAAAGATCAAAAATAAAGCTCCCTCTTTTTTTATTTCTTTGTGAGCTAGTGTTAAACATATGTATACATTGCGGATATATCATTAACAAATGGGAACAGTAAATTTATGATCTATTACATCTTTATCTAAAAATTAATTCATATCTTTTATCTACTATAATAATTGATCTTGAGATTTTTCTACTTTTGATAATGGGAAAGTTAGTTCCTTTTTGAATACGGACTGTCTTTACATGATGATGGTTATGCCATTAGTTTGATTTGAAACTTCATTTATTCTTCAATTGTTTCAAATTCATTGAATACCTTTATATTTTTATGATTATCATCCACAGTCAATATGACATAAGTTAATATTTAAAGTTATAACCAAGTTTGTCAAATGTGGTGTGGTTTTTACAGACACCATTCATGAGTTTTAAAAGCTATACTGCTTTTTAAAATGCTGCTAAATAAGTTATATATGAAATTGACTCACAGGTATTCTGTATATATAGTTTACACACCTCTGTGATGTAATTTAGCCTAAACACTACCTCTTTTTCTCCACAATTGATCCGCATACTAATACATTCATTTATCTTTATATTAGATAAGAAATTTTCCTTGATGAATGATTTCAGGCCATTAACAACTATGTAAGATTTTAATACGCTTGACGTATATAGTGAAATTAAATTCTTAAAAAATTGCAATAATATTTCTTAAGGCTAAGCGCTTTCAGAGCTTTCATCTCCATATTTATAGCCTTCAAACATGATAATTTATGCAAATCTATGCAAGCTCATTTATATTATCCATCTCTTTGAAATAGAAAAGCATGTATCCTTCCTGTTTATTGCCTTCATATTTCACTATATACGTCAAGCGTATTAAATCTTGATGAATGATTGAACATCACACCCTTTTTTTCTTTGATAATCTAAGTGTATGCTCGTTTTAATAAATTATCAAATATTAAACACTTCAGTTTTTTACTATTTTTTTAAATAAAGTTAATCATTTTCTTCATTGAATGGAAATAGGATGATATATATGCAAGCTATTTTAAAAAGGGTTAGTTATCTTGTAAAATATTAATATATTCTAAATAGACATCTTTTTGAAAATCACATGTTAACATTAAAGATAATAGCCAATTGATTAATTAAATAGATATTAGTAATATAATCTTTAAAAAAAATCTACAGACTTTATTTAAGATCTTTCCATAATTATACTGTATTTAAAAATAGCAAATAATGGATAATGCATCTAGTGAGGGAGTTTTATAAAATTTTGTTTAAAGTTTCATGTCAGTAGTGGATTGTTTGGCATACTGGTCAAAGAAGAATATTACCATATGCTCACAAAGACAAAACATCTTCCAAAATTCTTGTGAAGTTTTATAGAAGGCAATTTTCATCAGTGATTATTAGTAAAAAAAATACTTTAATAATACTACTTTTAATAAAAGGAGAACTCATTAGTAATTTTTTGTTTTAAGATATTAGTATATCAAGCTAAAAGTTAACTTATTAGGATAAGTTGATAAATTTAAGACTGATGCATAGTAGCATGGAAACAATGGTACATTTTTGCCAAGAGTGATCAAGTTCCTAATAATCTCTGTATCTTTTCAGGTAGAAACTTAATATGCATCATATCTCCAATAAAGCTGTTGTAATATTGTAATAAAAAAAGAACATGTACATGTGATAATTTTAAATTATTTATTAAAAGAATTATGTTGCTAGTTATAAAGTTAACACATATATATATACTCAGTTTCATAAGAAAATCCCCCTTTTTTTTTTCAGGAAATATTTCCATGGTACTTCCTGTCAAGATTTGTCCTTGTTAGTTGGAAAAACAATTATTATTACAGGAGGGACTTCTGGGATTGGTAAAGCAACAGCTTTAGAACTTGCAAAAAGGGGTATAGCATTTTTTTTATTATATGCTTGCATATACACACACATGCATAAATATATATGACTCATCAATGAAATTGCCGAATATAGAAGGAATGAAACAAATAAAATGAAATTCAATGGAGAGTTAGAACATTATAGATGTAGCTGTTTGATAGTAGCAAATTATAGTGCAGCCATTATGATATCTTAGTGTGATTTTGTTGCATAATTATGCAGCATCCCATATCATGCAAAAAGATGCTTCAGATATTTTCCACTAAGATCCAATTCATGTTTTATGGGTTCAGAATCCAGCAATTAAGTTAAGAAAGGAATTTTATAGAGGTTTTGAATGAATATTGGAGACATATAAGTTATTGTAAATTACTATTTTAATATGGCTACAGAGATATATAAAAAAGAGAAAGCTTGGACAGTAAAATTTTATTCACATAGTATATTACCACGAACATTACGGTAATGTGCACTTTAAATAGGCTTTATAAATTGTTGGCAAAGGTTTTGCATATTGCTTCCAATAACTGAATCAGTCATATGATCATTTTATTCAGCAGATAGACTCAGTTCAATAATATGTCAGAATTGTATTAATTATATGTTGCATTTTCTATCACTTCACAGCTGCAATAACCCATTACATCCTCCAAAATTTCCATATAGTCAATATTAGATTTATTGTTGGAAGCTTATGCCTCAACTAAATTTTAATTTAGTATTATACTCGTGATGAAGACCGGATAATATCCATAACTAATTCTTGAATGCTGTATTCAGTGAGTTGATTCTAAACCATCGCCTAACAATGAATATTGTGATAGTTCTGCATTGAAATCTGCCTGATTTTACCAGGCTTTTTTCTTTAATCTATTTTTAAAAACACATTTTATCAAAGCATTGAATTAGTCTCATAATTTCAGTGCGTGAGGTCAATAATCTAATAGGAAGTGCTGTATGTAGATCTATAGACTTGGATTTCAGAATTACATCCATCTGTTGTTAGGATTGGAAATAAGAGTTTCTTGGTATCTTTGATTTTTATAACATTGATTTTTTTGCTTTGATGCTTAAACATGTTTAATGTAAAACACAGTCTATTAAATGTTTTCTTCAAATCTTACTTTTTATATATTTTTCAGATATTAAATGAAATTTTGATGTCAGGCTCACGTCTACTGATTAGCATGTACTATTGCATTCAAACTTCTATGTTGAGTATTGAATATTCTTACAATATTAATATTTTTTATTGACTTAAAGTCTCAAAGAGTTTTTTACAGGAATTTAATTCACTTAACCAAAGCATCTCAACATTGTGATTTAAACTTTGTTTAGGTTTTAGAATAACTTTTTGCAAATATTTTATTACAGAGTTGTCATCTTAAAATATGTGTTTAAATGATTTTATTCCAAAATTGTATTCCATTAAAATAAAGTATTGTCATTTACAACTCTGAGGAAGACTGATAAATAGTCGAAACATTGGAAGAAGATAATAAAATAACACTTATAAAAAAAATGTTAATTTGGTTTTATGCTATATTTTTAAATGTTATAATATAACATAAAGATTATGTGCATAATTTTTTTGTAGATACTATGACCATCAATAAAAATTACAGAATATAACACATAAAAATATATATAAGAATGTTAATTTTTTTGCCAAAATCAATCTTTGATAATTATATTTTAGAAAACAAAATAAAATAATAAGTACTTAACTTTGAAGCATTTTGTTAGAAAGATAAATTTAGAAAAATATACTGATGATTTTTTAATTGTGATTTTAAAAAAAAGGAAGTACAATTTGTCTTGAGAAAAAATTCCAAGAATTAGCTTTAAATTTAGCAAAAAATAGTTAAAGATAGAATTTATCTTTTTCCCTCCAGTATATTAATATTATTATATTTATCTCTTTTTAAAATCTAGTTAGGTGAAAGATTATATAATTTATATTGTAATGTTTAATTTATATATGCAGAATAAAAATGATATTGAGGTGAAGAGATAAAAAAAAGAAGTGATAAATATTTTTTAAAGATATATTCATTTGAAAAAAGACAATGATAGATTATACTGTTTAACTAATTCAAAACATTTTACAGCATTAATTTATATATATAGGACTACTGTATAAATTATTATCAGAGTGCCAAATAATGATAAATTAATCCAATATGCATTACTTATTGTTTCATTTATATCTAAACTACTATAATATAACATATCTGAAGAAGTATGATTAGCAACCAACTCCAGAAAAAGAAGAAAAACAAAAGTAGAAAGATAAAGAATAAGAAACAAAAGATGGGTGTTACATTTACATATATCACATGCTGATTCTTTAGTCTGTTTATTTGTATCTTGAAATGACGATCTTTTAATTTCTTCTGCAGAAAATATTACTGCTTCAATATTATCTAAATGTGTCAACCCATTTTATTTTATTCTCACATCTATTTTTCCAATGAAAGCTATGAACATTCTCTTTTTTAAAAAATGTTATAGAAAATCTTCAATAAATATTTTTTTAGCAAATCAGTTACCACCATTCATTTGTTTTCCATGTCCAGTCCAATCAAGGTGTCTTTATAGTAGTTGATTCGATAACATCATGTCTAGAAATCTGGAGAGTATATTGATTGAGTTTATGATCTTAACATCATATTTCAGAATCTCAAGAGCACTCTTAAATACCTTTACGTTATGTTGACAGGAAGTTCTTATCTCACTTCTGTGTAATAAATTGAGCAAAAATAACAATCCTATATACAACTAATTTAATTATGGCAATTGTACCACTATCTTTTAATTTATTAAACACATGTCAGCCCATTGGAATCTATGTTGTATTTGTATCCAAATTAGATTTTTACATAAAAACTATTTAACATATTTAAATTGGTTTACATGTTAAGCAAATAACCCTCCAAGCTAACGATTGGGAAAATTTTTCTTCCTTCACAGTCTGATAAAGCACGAGGTTTTTTTTTTAACTTTATATAACCTAAGAGTAGCAAACTCTGCATGCACTAGTGCCACTCAGTGCAAGCTTAAGTAATCAATGGATGCAAGAAGGTTTGTGCATAAAATCCTTATCTAGTGCTTACTCATCCAATATTTCCAGATTAGTTTTTCTAGCTTGTGGTTTTCATCAATGCAGAGCCTTGTATTTGAGAGCACTGCATCTAGATCTAAGTATCTAAGATTCCTCACTGATGAAAGCCACAAGCCTCGAAACTAGTTTAGAGATATTGTTATAAGTAGGCATTAGATAGAGATTTTATGCACAAACCTTCTTGCATCCATTGATTACTAAAGCTTGCTATTGCTTTAACAGCTCAGGTATGGACATGAAATAGTAATCAAGTGATGTTTTAGTAATTTTATACAATGTAAAATATTGTAATTATATGTGCATTTTATTGCTGCAATAAGATATTTTGATTGTAGCTGGTAATTAGTTTCAGGCTGTCATTATCTTAAAAAGATTAATTAAACTGTGAAATTTTTTATTTACTGAAAAGATGTATAAAACCACTAAAACATTACATGATCAAAATGTCCTGTGCTTACACAAATTGTTATTAGAAGTAGCAACCTCTCCTTACAATAGTGTTTCTCAATGTAATGAAAATACATTAATGTTTTCCATCCAAGCTCATTCACCTGTATAGTCATATAGATCTGAACTCAGTTCAGCATCTATATATTTTTGTGCTCTGGTTTATTAGCAACCACAGACACCATCATTCCATAGGCAGAAACGTTTTCATCTTGAGTTCCTAGTTTTATGTTAACTAGATAGATAAAAGATGGCTGTTGGAGAATTGCATTAGATCCGAGATCTAGGTTCAAGCTCCTCACTGATGAAAGCCAGAAACTAGTCTGAGGATATTGGATGAGTAGGCACTAGGTAGGGATTTTAGTACAAACTTTTCTGCATCTATTGTTTTTATTAAGGTTTACACTGGGTGGTATTATTGTATGGAGAGGTTATAGTATCAGGGTTAACATATGGCAATGATGCATTATGTGTTAATAAAGGGGTATTTGATTGCTTAGAAAAAGGTACAAAGGGAATAGGTAGACATGCATTAGATGCAGATGTGTGGGCAGCAAAGGAGGCAATTCAAGGAGAAATGGGATGGTCAAGTTTTTATATGAGAGATGCAAAAAGCAAAATGAAAATGTTTGGTAGATTGCAGTTTATGGATAATAAAAAAACAGCCAAAATAGTATTTAACAGGGTTATGAGTAAAGGGTAGGCAACAAGATGGGTGAGAAAGATAATGTGGTATGCAGAAGATTTGGATAAAGAATTTATATCAGTATACTTGTACAAGAGGTGGGATGATTGTGTTAGGAAGATTGTTGAGTGTTGTAGTAGTAAGGAATGGGATAGAAGAATAGATGCATTAATAAAGAATAAGGAGGGAGAGATGGAGAGCATTTTAAATATATATAGAAGTAAATGGAATATTGAGTGAGAGTTTATTTATGATAATAGCAAGGAAGTAGTTTACTGTTTAAGGCTCGAACAGGATCTTTAGCAACAAGGGAATATACATGTAAATGGAAAAATATGGGTGATTTAGTCTGAAAGTTGTATGAGGAAGGCACAGAAAATATTAGGCATCTGTTCTTTCAATGTAAATGCTTGAAAGCAGAAAGGGTACAAATAAAGAAGTTATGGAAGGTTAAATATAAACAAAGTGATTATTTAAAGTGGGTTATTGGTTTTTATGCTGGGTTTGGGGAACAGATAATGGACATTTAGATGTGAAGACCATGAAGGTGACAAAGATTATATTGTGGAAGTGGGATGGAGCAGGATATGGGGAAACAGGGCGGGGAATGGAAAGGGAAGATAAAGTGGCTAACAGGTTCCTCTGGGCATACTTTCTGAGATATTCCTAACTCCATATAAGGAGAAATCACAGCGCATCACTTCACATCAGTATTTAACAAAATAAAAATATGTCTTACATTTGTGGGCATTTTGTATTAATTAGATACTGAAATTCTATTGTTATTAGATGTATTAATATTTTTGACTTCTATTATTTTCTTGTAATAATTTTTTTGTTCTCTGATAATAAGAATTGTGAGCTGTGTTTTTAAATTTGTATTTCATTGGACATCATCTTAATGTATTTTTAATATATTTTTAAAATTGATAAAACTTTACTGACATTAATGGAAAATCTGTATTCACACATGTGAAGGTCATATAATAGTTAGATATTATGTTAAGTTATTTATATCATTTTTGAACTATCTACATATATTGCAAGGTAGTGTTTATTCTGTAGCCAATTAGGGTGTAGTGAATTAGATTTGATTGAAAAATTCCTGTTGCTGCAAAATTATAATTTCTCAATGATGGTATATTATAAGATGTGATATATTGGGTTATTTCCATCATTTATGAATGAATGTTGAATGTATAGAAAATTTTAAACTTTATTTAAACTTTTCAAATACAAACAACTTTGTTAGTAATAACACACAAATAGACAATACAGGTTAGTAATTACACAATGTTTCAAGTAGTATTATTCTCCACTCTTCCTCAGGTTTTGCTGGTCTATATGCACAGTGACAATATTTGCTTAGAAGTTGAACTCGCACCTTTAGATTCTTGAATATTGAATTTAAGGCAAACGCTCTACCAACTGAGCTAGGCAAACGCTGTACCAACTGAGCTAGCTCAGTTGGTAGAGTGTTTGCTTTAAATTCAATATTCAAGAATATAAAGGTGTGAGTTCAACTTCTAAGCAAATATTGTCACTGTGCATATAGGCCAGCAACACCTGAAGAAGAGTGGAGAATAATACTACTCGAAACGTTGTGTAATTACTAACCTGTATTGTCTATTTGTGTGTTATTACTAACAAAGTTGTTTGTATTTGAAAAGTTTAAATAAAGTTTAAAATTTTCTATACATTCAACATTCACTCATAAATGATGGAAATAGTCCAACATATCACATCTTATAATTTCTCAAGATTTGATATGCCAATGTAATATAATTATATTTTGATTTATAATCACTATTTGTTTTACTTCTGAATAATCAGATAAAGGATGCCGATAAAGAGATTGTAAATGTTGCAACAAAGATCAAAGAAAATTACTAAAAGAGTACAAGGAAAAGTTTTATTACAAAATTTACTACACTTAGATTATTTTGATTAAGTAAATTAGATTATTTTGATTAAGTAAATTATACTAATGAATTGAAAACATCACTCGGGTATGACATGTATGCCTCAAATAAATGAAGTTCTTCAGACAGACTGGGTGAGTTAAATATTATTTTAATTACAGCAATCACATATACATACATAAATGTTATAGAACGTCGGTAAAATACTCCATTTAGTTAGGTATCCTCGGTTGCCCGTTAGGGCCACTACTACTGCTCCTTCTCCCTCTATATCCCTCTTATATACTAAACTTCTGGAGTTGCAAACATTCTTGCCTACAGTCCATGAATACCTCTCCATATATGATATGCCAATGAGCTTTTCCCTTTTAGTCCATGGTCACTATGGATGGTGATTAATACCTACGTTTACCTTATAAGGCGAGGTGTTTAGATGGTAGGTGTTAATTAGATTCCCCTATCCCTATCACACCTTACATGGTTATTTCATACATGTCTTAATTATATTGCTTCTAGATCTATAATTATTTGGTTATATACTTCTATAATTAATTAAGAATTCTTAATTTTACACTACCAGTTATATAATAAATTTCAATCCCTTTATTTACAATTTCATTTGATTTATTTTACCTTCTTAATTTCCGTAATTACCATTGTATTCCACCTAGCTATCTTGGCCATGATACCACAGGGTATAATTTCCAAAAAAAAAAAAAAAAAGTCTTAATAATTAAAGAACTCTTTTATTATTATTATTAACAAATAATGTAAAATATTTACAGAAATTTATAATGGAGAATTACCTCTGAAGTGATACAGACATAACTGATAAAAAACAAACTCAAGAAATAAAAAAATATTATGCTTAATGCAGAGCTATTAAGAAGATTGAAATACATATAGTTTAACAAATCATGACTAATGAAGATGTCTGAATACTATATTTCAAGTATGATTTTTCTGGGTAAAAATTAAAGAGTGCTTACATGTATGAGTTAAATCAATCTTGATTATTATATTTTTTAGTGAATATTTTTTTTGTCATTAAAAACACAATATGTTGTCTATGTTGTTCTGAAAATATGCAAACAATAAAGACACTAAAGATTAAAATTTTTGATGTAACTGTAAAGATTGATTGACTGTTTATTGAAAAATCAATAGACTAAATTACATGAAGTTTGTGCATGTCTGGATTTAAATGAAACATATCTTGTGTATGAATAACTCTTGCGTAGGATACATTAGAATCAAAATTAAATATAAATCTAAAAATGAGTATTGTTTCAGTAATTACTAAACTATTAAAGTAAAACCATCTGAGCACGTGATTTTTATCACAACAAATAAATTTATACTCAAATTTATTTGACACATATGAGACTGTAACATTCAAACAGAACTATAGTACAGTATACGTAAAATGGATTTAGAAAATATTAAACATAATTATCTATTTTATTAGGATAATTGAAAACACTAAGAGAAAGTAGATTATTTATTAACTATAGCAAAGCTTTCAAGTATATTGGCTATATTAAGTTATGAAAGATTTTAAATAAAACAAATGATAATCAAAAGTTAAATTAAATGCTAATATATCTACGACCAATCTATAATCTGGCAGCTGGATAATTATATTATTTGTTAAGGAAAACAAACATAAAAGTTAATAATAAATTCAAGAGTTTATTTACTCTGAATAATAATAGTATTAGTAGATAAGATTAGTAAATCAATTGCTAAGTGCTAGTAAAGTATAGGATCAATCCAGATCACGTAACAGTTCATATCTTTGTAGATAATTAATATTGTATCCGGCCGCCTATCACACCGAGATTACGGGCTTCGAAATAAACATGACACAGCGTAAGGCTTTATTTATTTTCTTATATCGACAGTTATTCACTGTCCACACAAGGGGGCGCCAGATACGATTATTTAAGTGGATTTTAATTACTCGCATCACCTTACATCATGTCAAAACGATTTCGAAGTCTAATCCCACCCACTAGCTCAAAACTCCCAGCATGGACCCATAAGGTTTCTCAAGGCCGTTACATGATTGTTTCGAGGACGACTCCTCCCGGAAAAGACGCATTGTCCGCTAATGAAAAATCAGCTTGGTTTTCTAATTAGTCGACTGCAGCATAAGATTCATTTATTGGTTGTCACTGACCAATGAGGTGGTTCGTTTACGCCCCGAACACTAGGCTTACAAGTTCATCCCCCCGATCTATCGTATATAACATAATTATTTGACGTTTACTTCGATTGATTATAGACCCGCCCGCTCTTAAATCTATCTTAACTAAGGTTAAATAAGAAACATCGTGACTTACGGCACGATGTTGACATAATTAATAAAGTAAATAAATTGAAATGAAAATTAAACTTAACTAAATATACTTCAAAGATAAGTCATTAAAGAATAAATAAACTACGGTTTTGAGTGTGTGTGAAAAGATTTGAGAAATGCTCGACTTGATTAGATATTGACAAATTTATTAAATATGAAAAGAAAACATTATTAATTGATTTATTACACACGCGCACATACATTCACGCTCACAGAGAATCATAATTAAACATAACATAATGTGACTATCGAGATAAAGTTCCTTTCTATTTGAGAAAAATATTTTATCTTTCCTTAGATTCACTTAAGTTCAAAGTTCATGTTTACAAAGTTCTATTACAAAGATAATTTATCATGATGAGGAAAGTTTTAAGATTTGTTTGTGCAAATTTATGTTGGTTAATTATGAGATTGCCTGACGAGTTTATAAATTGAGTGAGTGAACATAATATAAAACATATTTACCTAGGATTTGATTTGGTTTTCCGCTGCTTCAAGTGTTACGAGGATTTGAACGCAGGTGATGCTTTCCATGCTGGAGTGATTTGCTGGTTTACAACGAATATAGATTGGTCTGGACGAGTTTGGGTATTTCACGGAACCTTACTATTATTAGGAGCATTAACTTCACACGACGATGTTATCGAAATTTCATAGCTTCGGAGATATTTCAGTAGCGGAGCGCCGATCAATCGCTGAAGGGTTTATTAGCCCCTCATGACAATCGACGCTCTTGGTATTAATTTCATAATGATCATCTTAAATACTGAGGAATAAATCAAGCTAATTCAGAACAACTCTATTGTTAAAATAAAAGCATAAGCATTGGAATAAAATGAGCAGGTGATAACTCGGAATACACAGAATCGGAAAACAAAACTGAATCCCCGTATCAATCGAATTGAATCGAACAAATCGAACCATTGAATAGGTTTTGACTAGTATTTATAAAGGTTGATCCTTATCTGGGGATCCAATCTACCCCCATAGTTCCCTGTTCCTGGAGTTGTCGTTCAGGTCCGCGTTTGAGGTATCTGTGCACTCACTCTTTGTGCTAAAGGCAATATTTATTTTGAGACAATCTCATTTTGCAATCTCACTCAACCAACCTTATCCTTCACACCTCGAATGCATGCGTGTGTGCGTGTGTTTTACCAGAACAATACAAGCTATATTAAATTTAGAAGTCGAGCATTTTATCTTTTCCTCAAATCTTTTCTATAAGTTTTATTCTAGCTAAAACTATATTTCTAAAATAAACATTTTTAACTACCCCATGGTGTCTTTGATTGACAATTATATTTTACTATTTAGGAGAGCATATTATATTTTATTATTTAGGAGAGCAAATTATATTTTGTTATTATTTTTTTTTTATTGTCTGAAAGCTTTAATCATTTAATTAGACGTTTACCGTCTGTATTTTATAAATGTATTTTATGAGCGGAAAAAAAACTATTACAGGTTATGAAAACAAATCACGAGTGTTTTAGGTTGCTTGCTGGGGGTGTGTGTGTGTTTATTTACATCGACTTGTCTTGTTATAATACATATACCGACTTTGTCTCGGTATAATATATAAAAGTGTTTTTATAACTGTAATTCTGTAAGCACTCTGTAGCTCACACACATCTCTTGAGATAGTCTAATTAAGTTATGACTAGAGCTTTTCTTGACTACTAGTACTGGTTTACTCTACATTTAAGAGTTTTTCTAATCTGCTTTTAGCTTTTGCTTTTTTTCTTCTCATATCACTTTACTACTTCTCTAGAGACCACTGACTGAACAGCATTTTAAGTTCTGCAGACATTTTTATCCACTTTGCTAATTTGCATGAAGTTAGACTTTATTGACATGCAAATTAGTCTGTTGCTTTTAGCAGTAGCACACGTCTCCATTTCTGCATATCATTATTTCTGGAGTGCTTTAATATTGCCTATACTAACCAGCATGTACACATACATATAATTTTATTGAGGATATATATACACATCGCCAGTATACAACATATTTATTCCCTCACTCCAGAAATAAGCAGAATTTTATACACAAATATTATAGTTTTTATTTTATTTACAATATAATGTTGTAACTTTTTAGGTGCCCACTTCCATCTAACAGATCTATTCGCTATTTACTTCTACAGCTTCTTGTAGAACTGAAGAGTTATCTGGTGCCTTTAATTTCTTATTAGTAGAAACATCAGTATCATTATCCTTAATTGTACTTGAAATAGTAACTATTTCTTCTAAAATTTCCACTTGTCTTTCGTTTATATGATTTATATGGCGTAATTTTATTTTACATAATTGCTCAGAACAATTAACGCCTTTTACTCATTACTCCCGATAGATTTAACTTTAAATCTAACATTTTCCAAATCGCCGTCTTTCTTCTTTATCTTATCTGGAATTAGAAAAGATAAGTTTGACCTCACATGTCATTTCATTAATAATTCAGCAGGTGTTTTCTTTGAAACAGAGCTGGGCATAACTGATAAAACATTGCAGTTGTAAGCACTTTGTAAAAATCAGCATAATCATGTTTATTTAAATGCATTTTTCAGTTGCTTTACTGCCTACTCTGCTATTCTGTTTGACTGAGAGTGATAAGTTAATGCTAAATATGTGTTATATACCCTTCAGAGCATGAAAGTTTTCAAGTCTCTTTGAACTGAAGCCCATACTGTTGTGTATCGTGAAAAGTTCATTTAAAACTTCAATTGCACTTTCTGTACTTTCGTATCCTTCAGTAGACGGTATTCAATCCATTTTGAATATGCATCTATAGCTACTAAAAATATATGTTTGTAAAATGGCTAAGCATGGTTTAAATGCACTCGCTGTGACCTTTTGTAGCTTCAGGCCAGGATTTAAATTATTTAGCTGATAAATTTGCTGTAGGTTGGCAAGCCAGATAATTTCTAGTGGTTTACTACTTCGATGTCACTATTCAAGTCTGGTCACCAAGCATATGAATGAAACAATTCTTTCATTCTGAATGAAACAATTCTTTCATTCTGATATACTGGAGTTGGCAAGCCAGATAATTTCTAGTGGTTTACTACTTCAATATCACTATTCAAGTCTGGTCACCAAGCATATGAATGAAACAATTCTTTCATTCTGAATGAAACAATTCTTTCATTCTGATATACTGGAGTATCCTTCGTGTAGTAATCATAGAACATTTTTCTCCCCTCATGCAGTATTATTACATGGTCTATCATAAGAATACATTCCTAGCAGGTTGATAAACTTACCTTGGCATTCCATATTATCAGAGGCAAATTATCTGGTTGTTTAAATGGCCATCCATGTTTTATCCAATTCTTTATAATGCTATATTCTTTACTCTTTTTAGTCCACTGTGCTATAACTTGATTATTAACATTCGCTTTAATATATCTATGTAATTAATTTTGCACACACTGTGACTTTCATGTAGTTTTGTCCAGAGTTTTAGAGAGTGAATCCACATGCTGTGTTAGCTTTCTGGGTCTGTAGAATAATTTGTAGTCATACAATGCTAATATGTTTATCCATTTTAAAATTTGCTGACTGGCATTGGTTTTCCTTTTGAATATTCCCAATAGTGGTCTATGGGTGGTATAAATTTTTAACGACCCTGTCCATATGCATATTAAGTGAAACTTCTTCACAGCAAAAACTATGGCTAAAACTTCTTGTCTAACTGGCTGTAGTTTGTCTCAGCCTAGACAATATTCTCGAAGCATAAATGACAGGATGTTCACCTCCATAAAGACTATGTGATAGCACAGCTCCTACATCAAATTCAGAAGCATCCATTGTAATAATTACTCCTTGTTGCTCACTATAATGTACTAGTAACTTTCCAGAGGGTAATATTTTTTTTACTTTTTGAAAAACAATATTTTGCTTTTCTCTCCATTTCCATCTTTGATTTTTCTTCAGAAATCCATAAAGAAGCATAGCTACATATGAGTTTTTTCTCTAATAAAACTTTCAAAAAAATTCACCAAACCTACAAATGCCTGTAATTGCTTAGCATTTTTTGGTTTTGGGGCATTTTTCATAAGCTTCCATATGTTCTAAAACGGTGTTATGTGTAATACAGTGTTCAATGATAACCTTATACATTAGCTTAGCCTCACTTAGTAGTATCTATCTAAGCTTTACATCTCTAATACCCCATAATAGCTGGTTCAATAATATTTCATCGATAAACTCCTTGAATTTGCAATTTTTTACCAAAGTCCGCAGTAATAAGTCATATTTACCTGGTTTCATTTTGCGATTACATCCTACTATGGAAACGAAGATGTGCTGTGAATTTTGACATTATCAGTTAAAGTAGGCATTTAATTTTGTTAATAATTTCTCATATAGTATTTCTTCAGGCGGCTTCTGATCACATAAACGATTTGCCAAATTTAAGACTTTGTTCTGACATCTATAGTAAATTAGCAATTTTGAGTTTATTGTTCATTATTCCATTCATGAGCATATATTTCTCCACATGGTTTGAGTATATCAGCCACTGTCCTGGATTTTTTATATCAGAGATCGGTGTTACATTGTTCTCCATTTTTCTTGATATATCCTAATCACTAATATGTATTTTCAGGTTGTAAGACTATGGCAACATAATAACTTTCTAAAACATCTCATGATCACCATTTCTCATAGTAGCACATAATAACTTAATAATAACTTTCTGTGTCATATAATATTTCACAGCTTTAAATCCTTATAGGCAGGGCTGGAGGAAGGATCATCAGCGCCCTTATGCAAAACAATATTTGGTGCCCTCCTCCCCCAAAAAATAAAACAAATTCTATATGATTTTATATACATTTTAATGTTTTATTAAAGATAACAATGAAAAAAATTATTACATAATTATAAATTTACTTTCCAAGCTTTTACAGAACTAAATTTAGATACAATATCATCAACACTTAGCTATCACTGACAAATTTACCAGCCAATCTTTTTATAATTTTTAATTTTGAAAATGATCTCTCTCTCTCCACTAGCAACACTTGTAGGAAGAGTTAGTAATATTCTTAATGATATGCTCAAATTTGGGTACAAAATGGTCAAATCATTTTCATGAATATAAGTTAGAACATCAAGAGCATTTTTGAATTGAAGTAATTCACTTGAAAATAAATTTTTATTGCATAAGATGCTTATCTAAGCTACACATTTAACAAAAAAAAACTATGCACATGTTGCTAGAAGCTTTCCTTTACTAAACAATAATATTTATACATCAGTCTTATTGCCACAAAAGTAATTAATTATATAAATCTTCATACAGTCTTTAAAATACCCATATTAATAAACAAAAAAGGCAATTCTTATCAAATATTTCAAACTATATAATCATTTACACTTACTCTTTGGATACCTTATGGCCTTTAATATTAACAGCATAGCCAACTTTAGAGACCAATAAAACATATACACTATTATATTTAAATTATGGATAAATAATAATTAATTAATAATCTCTCATCAAAACAAATTACGCATGTACTAAGTCATGATATACAATATATAATTTAAATTACATTACCTATAGAACCTCTTTTTTTTACTTGAGCTTTCCTCTTGTCTTTATTTCAACAAAGCAACTATATATATAATAAGTAAAAACAAATATCCTTTATAATCTAAATTTCACTTAGTCTTAAAGAGTTCCATATATTTTTATTTTGGTGAAATCTTTTAGAATGTTTTTTTAAAAAAATGATTGAAAACCTTTGGCGCTTTAATTATAAAATCACAGAGGATGGAGAAGAATTAGGTCTGGTAGAACAATAAATGATGATGAAATTGTATCTTTTGAATCAATCCATTTATGTGATAAACTTTAAGAAAATCACAATAAGTTGTTTTTCTTCATTTGTATAGATGTAGAGTGGATAATTAGTAATTTCCTGAGAAGTGAAATTCGCTAGCATTTCTAAAAAAAATTGTTTACAAAGATTATTTCCATCAATTTTTAAAACTGGATTGAAACAAATACATGCAGGTGTGTATCAATTTCTTAAATATTTGCTTTAAACTATAGCAGTAAACAACTTTTGATGGATTAGCATTGGCAAAATAGCTTATAATTTTCCATTTTAAATGCACTTTTACTGAGATGAATATTTTTCAGATGTTTTGTTTATTTATTATGACAGTTGAGAGATATGCACTTAACATTTTAAAACATTTAAATAAAATGTTATACTTTAATAAAATTAAATATGTAATATTTAAATACAAGTATACTGTATTGTCTATACTGAAATTAATATAATTTAGAAGGGATTAAGTCTGAGTTCAAATCCCTTCTAAATTAAAATTAAATATACAAATCACAATGTTACAACAAATATTTATATTACATATATTAAAATAAATGATTATTTATTTACCGTTCTCAAAATAATTGAGATTTTATTTCAAATTTAAAATAACTTTACCTAAATATTTTAAAATAGTATCCCTTTATATTTAAATATACATGCACATTTTCATTTAATTATTGCATTAAAAGTTTATGTCACTACTGTAAATAGTTTTACCATTATCTGTACACTAATATAAATATTACTTATCCTATTTTAACTAATTTATTCACATATATACAGTATTATGTATTTTATTAGTATATTGCCCCCTTTTTTCTTTTTAAAGTTATCTTTGTGCTGTTTTTAAAACTAAATAAAAAACTGCGATTTTTCCAAAATTATTACAAGGAATTTCAAATGCTATAAAAATACGGGGGAGACATCTTGGATTTTTTTAAAAAAATTTTTGCTTGATATGATAAATTTAAGATATTATTTTTATAATAAACCAATAAAAAATTTAAAGTTACGTTTATTATTATTTTAGAGATATCAAATAATCACAACAATATATATAAAGGCATGGATAGTAATAGTAAAACCAACTGTTAAATTTTCACATCACATAGCAACATTATGTGAAATACAGATCGTGTAAACCCAGCGTAAGAAGACATAAATGACAGACAAATCGCATTTCAGAAGTGATTGTTTATTTTAATATTATATTTCTTTATTTTGTAGAAATAATGAATCTAGTCACATTAATTAATATTCGTAACAACAAAAATGTATTCTTAATTCTGCACCGTTTTTGCGCCTCTCTTGTCTCAGTGCCCTCATGTCTTGCTTACAGGTTTTACATTTGACTGCACCACATAATGTTTTACAGATTATTACAATGACTGAAAATATATTAAGCAAAATCCTCTTTAGATTGCACGACTATTATATCCAGTACCAAACTAAAGTCTAATAACTGGATAATTATATTAATTTGTTAAGAAAAACAAACACAAAATAATAAATTCAGGAGTTATTTTCTCTGAATAATAATAGTATTAATAGATAGAATTAGTAAATCAACTGGTTAATTGCTAGTTGAAGGTAAGATCAATCTAGATCACATAACAGTTCATATTTCTGTAGATAATTAATATATAAAAGTCTTTTGTAGTTCTGTAAGCACTTTACTGCTCACACACATCTCTTGAGATAGTCTAATTAGATTATGACTAGAGCTCTTATTGACTGCTAATACTGGTTTACTCTACACTTAAGCATTTTTCCTTCTCACTTCACTTTACTTCTCTAGACACTACTGACTGAAGTTCTGCAGACATTTTTATCCACTTCGCTAATTTGCATAAAGTTAGACTATTGATAAGCAAATTAGCCTGTTGCTCCTTGCATCAACTATTTTTCCTTTTCTGCATATCATTATTTTTAGAGTGCTCTAACCCTGACTATACTGACCAGCCTGTACACTCACATATAACAATATATATCCAGTCAGTATTCAATAAATGCACATAATGAAATTTCTAAAATTTGAAGTGTATATTATGAAAATGAATTTTAATAGCATACATACAAAAGTGGCCCCATGGGTGAAGTGATAAGGCATTTGCTTTAGGCACCAAATTAATCACTGATATTGTTTGAAAAATATATATTTCATATATTTACTTCATATTATTTCTTTTACATTCATTGCTTTGTTCTGTAAACTATTTCGAATAAACTTTTCAATAATTTAAAATGCACATTTTTAATGTTTTGCCTCAGGTGCCAAAACTGATCAATTGTCGGGGCCTGCATATGTTATCTCTTTAGAAAATTAATTACCAAAACAAATCAATACTGCATTTTTATAAATTATAGGCTGTTCCATAGAGTGCATACATCTCTTATTAGTGCTAAAGTCGACGTCATAATAAAATCTTTGTTTTTTATGGGTTAGTGCATTAACCCTTATTTTGCTAACCCAGGTTATCTTAAGATCTTAATACTCCAGGTATAAATAGTTAGATACCCATTTACCAAGTTGACCTATTTGCTAACAAAATAAGAGATTGGAATTTTTAAAAATAATTTTACCTTACTAAATATAAGTATTTTTTTCCCCATATGTTATAACATCGGCCGGGAGGCGAAACCCACAACCGTCTGCAACCAAATACTTGCTTGCAAGGCGGCTGCGATCACCTCTCAGCTAACCTATATAAGTATTTATTTTATAAACAAATTAATATAAAATAGCAAAAAAAAAATTAATTATCACATCCGCACTAATCAAGATGTCAAAAGATGCGGAATCTCATTACTAATCATTTCTCAACATTATTGTATGGAAGAATTATGACAGCAATCAGAGCATCTGAACAAGTTATTAACCGTAATTGGTCCCTCATCATCATGATCTCACATAACGTAAGTATTGCTTCTTTACGACAGAATGACAAAATGTTCAAAAAATTAACTAATTGGCAAAGCTTTTTAGAACTTTTGCACAATCGATTAGCATTCCAGCGGAATGAGTAACTAATTTTCACTCACAGTATTTAAAAAAAAAAAAAAAAGCGAATCTATTTATTTCCCTCTACAGGTTGTATTCTGAAGTACAGCAAAAAAAAAAAAACAATGGAAAAGACAATAATTTGCCATTAATATGCTCTTTAATGGCTTTGAAGTGTATTAGGTAAAAATGCTTTTAATTATAATTTGGTATTTGAAGAAATATTCTACAAAAATGTTATTAATATAGAAACCTATACTATTTCTCCTTTTCCATTAAGTTATTTTTAACCTCAAATAACAATAATTAAATCTTGTCAATTCAGACAGATATTTATTTAACATATGACATTTATTCCACATATAATTTAAGTGATAGATTACAAAACAAAGGAAGTATTTCACTTCTTCCGTTAAGTTATTTTTAAACTCAAAATAATAATAATTAACCCTTATCAATTCAAACAACATGTAGCACTTTAGTGACAGTTAAAAAAAAAAAAACAACGAAGGCATATTATACGTATTAATAAAAAGTTATTTAATACAAATCACCCTCTATTTCCGAATAAATAAAATATTCATATTTTGGAATGTTTTTTTTTTTGCATTCAGTTACACAATCACATATATAATAATTTAAATGTAGAAAATATCTAATAGATTTTTCATAAATTTGCAATATATTTTCAGATGATTTGAATTTAATATCCTGTATGTATATAATAAATGGCTGCAGAAAGGAATTGTCTGTTAATTGAAAAGAAGCCATTAATTCCCGTTTTAGGCCTTAAAGAAACCAACCAAGGCACATTCTTAATAATAATAATTTCATACGTTCTTGTGGTTGCTGCTAATATTACTATATGATTACTCATATAATATACTAACATGGATGGGCAGCTCACCAACATACATTAGCTAGCAAGATGAGTGTATTGGCTTTTTATTTCTGAGTTTAAGATCAACAAATACCATATTCTTTCTTCTCACTTATCTAATAGTTATTAACTAAAATATTAGTTGAGCTTTCTTGAAGGTAGAATTAATGTGTGTGAATGATTTACAATCATGACAGACCAAACTAAATTATGGCCTTATTCTCAAGATGCTGTAAAGCAATTGTTGGTAGATAATGCTGAAGGATATTAAGAATCTATTGTTTGTGGACCCAGGTTACCATTTGTTGATGATCTTTTATTTAGGTTCTTACAATTGCAGATCTCATTCAAGTGAAAAAAGATTGCATAAATTGGAGAAAGATATTGTGTAATATTAAATGGGACTTTGTTGGATTTTTTTGAAGTTAGAAGAAAAGGTGAAAAGACAATTGATTTAAATAGAAGGCATGTACTTTACTACAAACACACAAATATTAGAAGCACACTTGGAGTGGAATTCATTACAAATAAAAAGCAAAAGAATGACATTGTAGAGACTGATGGTATATCTGTTAGATACCAAATGCAAATAATTCAGATTTATACTCCAACAAATTTTATTGTGATGAAATAGAGAATTTTTACGTGCATGTACAAATTGCTTTGATCAGACCAAGCAATATTTTTAAATTGTCATGGGAGATTTTAACGCTAGAATTAGAAAATGGATGAAAGTGCTGTGGGTAAAGTTGGTTATCACAGAAAAAGAAAAACTTTATATTATGAATTCTTTCTTTGAGAAAAATGCTAAATGAAAATGGCCATGGGAGCATCTATATGAAGGATCAACAACAGTGGATTATATTTTGACTAATAGAAAATATGTATTTCAAGGTTGTAATGTTCTTAATAGATTCAACATAGGAAGTGATCATCGATTAGTGAGATGTAAGATACGTGTTAATGCAATACTAATGAGACAAAACTAGTAAGAAAAGCAGAATTCACCTTTGATATTCCTAATCTTCAGAAATATTCCATGATTTTAAATTAGAACTTGCAAATCATTTAAAAATATTAATATATTTTGAAGATGGTTCAGATTTAAATGAAATCAATATGAAGACAACTAATTCACTATTAAGAATGGTAGCAAACATAGCTGATACAAAAAAAATAGCAATTGACTAATAAATTTTTTTATTTAGATAAGACAGTGTGTGAAGAAAAAAAGAAATATGAAAATATAAATGGTCCACTAAGAAGGATTGAATATCCAGAATTTTGTAAAATAGTATTAAAAAAAACTAATAATGATATAAGAAAATATAAGTATGAATTAGCAAGAAAAGCTGTAGAATAGAATAATATCAAAAGTGCAAAACATTTCTGCAATAAGAAAAGAAGATGCAACTATTATTAAAAAAAAGAAATGACATCATGAAATCTGTGGAAGCATTTTTTATTTAAAAAAAGAAATATCATGAAATCTGTGGAAGCATTTTTTAAAACCATATAACAATAAAGAACAAGAAAAAGTATCCCTTACAATTATATCTTCTGAATTGTCCAGGATTTTAAAAGAAGAACCTGAAACATGCAGTTAAATTTATGAAGAAGGGAAAAGTTTCACAGCAAATATTTAACTGATAAAGATATGCCTGATGATTGGAAGAATGCAGTAATAATTTTAATATTTAAAAAAGATGACAAAGAGGATATTAGAAGTTGCAGACCTATCAGTCTTTTACCAGTTTTTTACCAAGATAATTACGACTTGTTTACAGGGAACATTGAATTTTAGTCAACCAAAAGAACAAACTGGATTTAAAAATGGTTTTAATACAGTAGATCATATCCAAGTATTGAGAGAAGTTATAGAAATGACCAATGAATATGAGTTGCTGTTATGTTTTGGAATTGTAGATTATGAAAAAGCATATGATTCTATAATCATTTCTTAAGTGTTTAAAGCATTGCAACATCAAGATGTAGATCCAGGATATTGGCATATTCTAAATAATATTTGTCAAAATACAACAGCAATAATTAGATTACAACAGGGTGATTCCATACTTCTAAAATTATTTACTGCAGTTTTACAAAAAGTATTTTGTGGATTAAAATGGGAAACTAAAACTAAAATGGAGATTATTGAAGTCATCCAGCTTTTGCTGATAATATGATTGTTTTTGCAAATAATGCCTCAGAGCTTCAGGAAATATTGCAAGAGTTATCAGATGAAAGTAAGAAAATAGGACTAAAGATAAATGAAACCAAGACTAAAGTAATGTCCAATGAATTTTTTCAAAAGAAGAAAATAAAAATTGATAATGATGAATTAAAAGAAGTTAAGAACTACAAATATCACGGTTAGATTACTAATACATATGGCAACATAATGGATGAAATTAATCATGGTATTAAATTTGGATGGAGTGCTTTTGGTAGAAGTAACATAATATTAAAAGGAAATATGCTTATGTGTTTGAAAAGATTTTTAATAAATATGTTTTGCCAATGTTTATTTACAGATCTGAGATGCGGAAACTTATCAGCAAAGCATGACAGAGACTTCAGACCACTTAACAAAATATGGAAAGATGTATGTTAGGAATAATAAGCAGAAATCAAAAACAAAATACATGGGTGAGAGAACAAATATGTATTACTGACATCATTGAAAGAATTAAGAGACTCAAATGGAGTTAGACTGAACATATTGTTAGAAGAAATGATAATAGATGGACAGTTGAAGTCTTAAACTGCATGCCAAGGGATTATTAAAAGATCTTGAATGAGACCACATGACATGGATAGATGAAATAAGAAAGTTTATTGGTGGATTGTGAAAAAGAGAGGCCAGAGATCAGAGAAACTGGATTAAACTTGGAGAGACCTTTTTCAGGAAGAAAAATGTTAATAGTTGAAAATGATATAATAAATAACCAAATTAATTCATAATATTTTTTATTTGAACTCCATAATATTATAAACTATTGATTGGCCAAAAAAGTATTGGATTGACATATATAATACAAAGACAGGTACCAAGAAGGTGCATAAATGAAAAAAAAAATTGAGATTAGAGATGGAACAATATCTAAAAGAAACAGAAAGGAGATACAATAAGGAAGATAAAAAAGTTAGAAAGAATGAACAGAAAGATTCAAAATATTGGACAAACATTGGTAAAAGAAGCAAGTAAGAACTTAATGAAAAAAATAATAGAATCATAAGTTAGAAAAAATATAAGAAGAAAGACATGAAAAAGAAAATATGAGATGAAAAGGAGAAAGAAGAAAAAATATCAAGAAATATAAATTAACATTTTCAGTGAAAGAGTGGAAGAAAGAAAAAGATCGGAAAAAAATAAAATGACTGAAAACTACTAAATACTTTGCAAAATGTGATGCAAACAATAATGTGATGTCATAATCTAATCACAGTGTTGTAACAAACGAAGCTAGGGAAGGTCTGAATTTCATGGAAGAGGCTAAAATAGATATATTAGAAAGAAGGAGGGATATATAACACTGTAGTAGAGAGTGCAAGTTGATAATAAAGTAGAATAAATTTGATAGCACATGCATTCAAACTTAAGATATCTTCATTAATTAGAAAGTATGAATAAATATTTTGATAGGTTTTAGCAAATGCTTTAGCTTTTGAGTTTAAATGAAACTAATTTATTTATCTATGATTTAATTGCTAGAATATATGTTTAATTTCTGTATTTTAATATAATTATCTGTTTGTATTGTGTGTGACAAACTAATGATGAGAAATAATTTACATTTTGAGTTTACAATGTGAAAATAACATAGATTCACACTCATTTGTATAAGTAAGTAGTTGGGCAAGATAATTAATTCAAAAAAGAAAACCGATATTAACTTGATGTATAATCAATCAATGAAAGATATTTCTGATAATATTTTATATATTAAATTCTAAAATATTTACTGTTAGTATGAAGCAATGCCTTGAACATATTCAAATAGCATTAACTTTATCAAAAATAGGTTTGCCCTATATGGTTAGTATTAGAATAAAATGATTGATATTGTATATCCATAGATCTGATTGTCTCGTATACAAATTAAATTATTTTTTATTTATTCATTAAAAAGCATGACAATTGACTTATTAACTTCAATTATATGTATAGGATGACAAGCATATTCACAGGACATCCTCAACTGCTTAAACAGCATCTTCCTATTTAAACTTCAGAGAAATTATATAATCTTGTGACTATAGGCTACTTGGTCATTCTGGTTCATGGAGTGATCTGGCATCATCAACCAATATCAGTCCACTGCAGGATGAAGGTCTCTCCAAGTTCAATCCATCTTTTCCTATCTTTAGCTTCTCTTCTCCACATCACCCCTGCACACTTTCTTTTTCTTTTTCAATATATACAATCATGATCTGGCATATGCTTATTAAAATAGATAATTCATAAAACTATTAAACATATAGAAGAAAACCTAAAAGAAAAAAAAATCATGTTAAATGTTACAAACTCTTGGATTTTTATCTTACAATACATTTATACTGATTTATTATATTTGTATGTGAATCAAATCTAAAGTACACTATTATAATAAATAACTCAGCTTAAACATGAACTAAAATAACTTTATCATATTCTCTTTTTACATTATTCTTTCAACATATTTGCATATATTTTAGCAGTAAGAATTGTACATCCATGCAACAAAACCCAGAATATAGGTAAAACACACTAACTAGATGGTGAGATCCAGGGTTTGGCCAGCATTCAATCCATTCACCCTTACACCATGATTTAATACTCTACAAATGCCATTTCCCAAATTTCACATGAGTTTCGCCTTAATTCGCATGCTGTCAGTAGCATAAGGGTGAATCAAAAGACTCTGAGTAATAATGAAATTACCAATAAATTAATACAACACATATATAGCTGACTAGATAATGCATATATTAATAATTAATGCTAAAGATAATAGATTTGTATAGAATTTGGTAATGAATTGTGAAAAATACACGAAACAGTTATGAATTTTAAATATTTAATTATTAAAATATAAGATAAATAATATAAAGCATATGTGCATTAGAAATTACATACACGCACAGGTATTTACAATGTTGAGTGGGTTTAAATATGAATTCCACTTTTATGCGCTTGAATTTAGTTAGGTTTAACATTTATTACAGATTGATATCTACAGTTTCCCATCATGCCTTAATTATGGTATGCCATCCCTACAAGGTTTGCTAATAGCTAAATCTTACAAGAATGATAACTGATAAGTATAACTAATACATTAATATTACATCCTGAGCAATAGACACTCTCTATGCAGATTGTTTTACTTAACTAGATTGGGGTTTCAGATCAACGCTGAATGAATAATATTATGGAGGCAAACCGGCGATTTGTAGTGTGACTTCTGAATTACAGCGCTACATAACTAAGCAAAAATTGCAGCATGAATGCATAATTACTCATGGGATTCAATACCAAGTACTCAATTCCAGTGGACTGTACACCTTGCTGTCAAAATATAAGAACATTTAGTTTGGATGATCGGAGCAGCTGAATATATGGTTCTGAACCCTTGTGTTCCAGTTCTAAAAGAGAGCTATATGTATTAGCAGCTTAATATATGGTCCAGGACCCTCTGTTCTAGTTCTAAAGAGAGCTGTCTGAACTAAGAATAATGGAGTGACCCTTAAAACCAAAGCTCATTTTAATAAGAATATAGCAAGGCATAATACACAGATGTGCTGCCTAAAGACACATTCGCAATGGATTAAAGTGCTAAATCTATAGTTTCGATTTGTGAAACTACCATATGCCAGTTTGTAAATTAGCATACTTAAATCATGTTAAAAGGATAAGTATAAGTGATCTAGTTTATTAATTAATCCACATAGTTCATAAGAATAAACTAAGGAGGAATAAAGTATATTTGAGTTTTAATTAACCAATTGTTTATAACATGCTTTAAAATATTCTCATTCTTACTTAACTAAATATAGTCATTTAATATGCAAATCCAAATTTCAATAAGCTAAAACATAGTGGCTTAACTAACATATATAAAAGTAGGTATTCAGGCCGGAGATTTGTATGTGTGCTAAAAAACAACAAATTAGCCACGTGAGAGCTCTAATCAGATTTCCCAAATTATTAATATTATCGATCTCCGCTCTGACTTAAGTCATAACATAAATTAATGAATTTAATAATATAAAATAAAATAGGCATGACTGCAGATTAGAAAGAAACAGATACAACAACAACTGGGTACAGTTATAATTTAGAATGATTATTAAATTAAAATTATGTGGTTTAAAAGATGCAAGATTCTTACAAAGATATTATTGAAGTATAGTCCTTAAAATTATTTTACAAAGATGATTTATTATAAGTTAATATTTATGAACATTCAACATTACATAGCTAGCTTTAAGGAGTTATGAAATTAGCTTAATTTTAGATTTTATTTTATTTTATTGAACTCTGCAGAAAAATATATTTACCAATAATATTCTAGCTGTGTCTTCATGGCATCTGGCACTGGCCTTCTCTGCTGGGCTGGTATTATTGGTCTCCTTCCATTTCCATATTTGGGTCTCCTAGAGGAAAGTGGCAAATGGATGCTTCTAGCCCCTGGCTTCCATTGTAAATCTGGGCATAGTGTGTGGATACAATTGATTTTAAAAAATGATTAGAGAAAGAACGAGAGCCTCTTTCACTTAAAACTGGGGTTTTTATATTAACTCTTCCTCACAAGTCATTAAGTTGTTTACAACTTTTAATTTTAATATCTAATAAATTTTAACAAAGACAAAAGATCCACGTGTAGTTATTGAAAAGTAATGCTGGTCCAATACTTTTGTTTTTGTTTTTTTTTCAACTTTATTTTTAAAACATCTTTGAAATTTCGGTTCTCAATTTACAAATTAACGAGAGGTATTTCTGAGAAACCGATAAACTTTTATTATTTTTTTTAAAAAGAGATCTAAGTTGCCAACATTCTGCTATGTGCGTAACATCATCAGTCCTGGATTTAAAATTTATATGCGAATACAAACAAATTTATAAATTTAATAACTTAAAAGATATAATTTAGAAAAGTTGTAATGTTTACAAAATCTATCACATTACAGTTTCCTTCACATATATACATAGGTGCGCTTCTACACATACAACGATGTTTACACAACTTACTTTAATATTTCAATTGATAACATAAACAATACACATACACACATTACTATTAGATGTGTGCACATATCCGCACATACGTGTAAATATACGCTATTGTACATCAAAATACATTATTATTGGATTATATATGTAGACTGGGATAGGTTTGAATTAGGAAAAGACAACTACTATGATACATAATAGGTGAAACAGGATAATAGATAGATAATACCATTTTAATATATATACATATATTTTAATTTGTCATTTGTATTTTTCAATTTAATTTTAAATTTTCAATAAATTATTTTTAAATTATGAAAATATCATGTGATCATCTTATGCTTACACAAGCTGTGTGATGCACTGACTTTTTCTTATTTGGAGTAATCTCTCAGCCACTATGCTCAGAGAAACCTGTTAGCGACTTTATCTTACCTTTCCATTCCCCGTCCTAAGTTTTTTTCTCGATCCTGCTCCATCCCATTTTTACAACATAATCTTTGTCAACTCCATGGCTTTTATAGCTAAATTTCCCTTATTCTTTCTAGTGCAAACTCTAGTAATCAGTAGATACTAGAAAGTTGTGCATTATAATCTCTTTCATGTACTTTCCTCTTTTCAGTATTCTTAGACTAGTTTCTAGCTTGTGGCCTTCATCACTGAGGAGTCTTGAATCTGGGAACAGTCCACCTGTATTTTTGCATCTACTGATTACTAGAGCTTGCACTAGATTGCATTATTATGGAAGAATTGTTTGCTATTATTTTAACAGCTTGTGTAAGCATAAGAAAAGATAATTGGGTGATGTTGTAACAGTTCAATACCAATCCTAGCCAAAAATTATGGTAACTATGATTATTAAATAAACTAAAGAAACCAAAATGTATAGATACTGAAGTGAAATCAGATCTGTAAAACTATACAAGCAAATTTAGATTGTATTGAAAATATTTTTGTGTTTTCAGTGTGGGCTGATAGTTTTATAATTAACCAAAAAGGTACAAAGTGGGTATTGGATGAGTACATTAGATCCAAAGATACAGGTGTGCTTCTCTCAAATCCAAGACTCCTATGATGAAAACCATATGCTAGAAACTCCAGGCATTTAGGGATTATAATGCATAGCCTTCTGGCATCTATTGATTACTAGAATTTACACTAAAGGATATTATTGTGTGGAAAAATTTGCTAATGTTTTTTTTAAAAAATGATTTATTATTTTTTAATTTTTTTTTTAAAGAATGCTATTTTATTCTTTTAAATTAATTCTAAAATTAGCTAGAAGGATTATACATTTGAAATGTGTATTGTCTTTATTTAATATGAACAAGCAAAATGAATTAATCCATTGCCTCATTTTCCTTTTTTCCAATTATAATAAAGAATTCTATTCAGATACTCTTTTATTTAAAACTTCATTCTTAATTTGAAATGCTGGAAATACCAGTCATTTTTTCTAAAAAAAAAAACTTAAGTTTGTGGCTTACATAAATTTTAAATATCATTAAACAAAAGTGATTAATCAGTTTTGGCTGACTTCATTAATATTTATTATTTTTAAACTGCATGTTGGATTTTATGAATTTTTAAATAGTGCATGTGTTTTTTAATCCTGGATATTATTATATTTTGCTAGCTGAGGATAAGAATTGTTAGAAGCATGGTTATAATATTTTTTATATACACAGGTTTAATTTAAATTTTTATAATTTTTTTTTGATAGAAGCTTCTTCTATAGATTTTTCATTATGTAGATTTCATTTAGACAAAGATAATTTATAGAATATTTTATGGAGATTTAACATTTATGAGCAGGCATCACTTAAAACAATACATTTTCTAGAGCAGTGGTCTTCAACCTTTTCACACCTGCGGACCGGTAAAAGTAAGGATAAGATTTCGCGGACCAGCAGAAGTTTACAGATAAATTTTTATTTGGGGGGGGGGGGTTGAGAAATATGTTGTCAACACTGAGACAAAAGATAGACACCAAAGTTATTTTTTGTTTGTTTTTATTTTTAAAAAAAGGTAACAGAAATTGGTTTTAAAAATAAAAGTTTTAGTATTTTAACAGTATACAAATAAAGCCTAAAAAAAATATTGCCTTATAGGCCAAAAAAAAGTGGGCGTATTTTTAAACAAAAAAAAAAAAAAACGAAACTTGAAAAAGTCAAAAGTTTTGATCTTACTATATTTTGGGGTGAATTTTAAAAAAAAAGGTAATAAGCCTTATAGCCAAAAAAAAAAAAAACACTAAAAATGAAATATTAAAAGAGAGAGTAGAAAAAATTTAAGAGATCAAAAAAAGTCACATTACATTTTATTGTTTTAACAATGCTGACAAGCAGCTGTGATTGGCTATCAAAAGACAACTGGAGTTTGTGTAATAAAAAACTTTCTACCCCCCCCCCCCCATAAACATCTGTGATAAATAGAAAAACAAATTAATTTATGTATGATTGATTAGATTTTGTGGTATTTTTGTTCTGTTTCTTTTTTTTTAATAAATGTGATGAAAAAATAAATAAAAATTGTTCATATTAATTAAAAATTTAAAATCTTATTATTTTGTTATTATACACTTTCTTGCAGTTTAGCTGCGGACCGACAGACAACTTCTGCGGCCCGGTGGTTGAAGACCACTGTTCTAGAGTATCCTACAGTAGCTGTAAATAAGTTCAGAAGATTTTAATTGAAAAGCAGTGTAATTGTTGACATGGAAACGGAAATTGAAGTTGGCCTCAGCATTTGAATATCATTATCTTTGAATGATCTGATTTTCTTTTCTGAATGATTCATACCATAATGAATTTTTTTTTTTTCATATGTCAAATGCATTGACCAGGAAGCGAACCCGGGCCAGCTGCTTGTAAGGCAGTTATGCTAACCACTAAGCCACCAATGCTTGACCACACCATAATGAATTTATAATAAAAATTTTCCTTTTTGTATATGTTTTTATCATGTGACAATCAGTAATTAATTTTCTTAATTAATTAAAAATACCTTTATTAAGGAATTATTTTGTCTTTTTTAATAAAACTTTATTTTATTTATATATTGTATAAAAGACTTGCAATTTTATTTATAGGTTTCTTGATTCTATTTAAAAACAGGATTAAATCCATTATTCTTTAAAGAAAAAAATTTTTTTTTAAAAAAAAAACTAAATTTTATAACAATTTTTGTTCCCTTTAAAGGAAAATTATTTTCTAAATTAAAAATGTAGAATTTATTTTAAATAAAGTTTTATTCAATTTAACTTGACATATATTCATGCATATATTTATTCACATATATATATTATTTCATAGAGTGATGGTCAATCTATAATCATTCTTTACCCCATTTCAAACAACCAATATACATGACCACATACATGTGAAAAAGATAAATGATCTCCAATTGTGCTGAATCAGCAGTCATCAGTTCGGCAAGATTATAATCTCCTACATATATATACAATCAGTGCTCGGCTTATATTAAGATAGCAATTCCTTAAACTTTAATTGACAGGCTTCAATCTTCTCACCCAACAATTCAACCATCCATTTAATTGAAAAACCAACAATGGAATGCTCAAAGCCCTTGGTGGATTTGATGTTATAGTCATACCCATGTAGATTTTATGTCAATCTAACCCCTCATATTATCTGACCATTACATATCCATTTATATTAATAAGGGAACAATGGTATGGACTTTTACTATGATGTAATCTATTTCCAAGGCAATATATAATTAACCTATTCATTCAGTATACTGAATGTTTACTATAGTAAATAGAAGGATTTGAGATTGAGTGGTGGATGAATATAGACTGAAAATCCTAAATTCAAATTACTCTATTTACTATAGTAAATGTTCAGTATATTGAATAAATATAGGTTAATTATATATTATTTCATCTAAATGTGTGTCCTTTAAGTTTAACATTAATATTTTACAACCTATTTGATCACTTAAAAATTTGTTATGCTATTAAAACTACTGCAGATAATAAAGCTTGTTCCAATTTTGTAGCTCATGAAATAATTATTCACTACTAGTATATACAAAACATTTGTAAAGAATTCAGTTTAAAAATATTTTTTTAGTAAAGAAAAGATATCTTTTACAAGGGAGAAAACTACCTTTTATTAGAACTCACATAATTTTAGTTGCAAATATTTTTTTTTTGTAGCATTTAAAAGAAAAGTCTAATCTATTATTTATTAAGAGAAAAGTAACAACATTTTTTTCTATGTTGATAATTAATCAACATTACAAGAAAAACATTTTTTTTTAAAAAAAAAAAAAAAATCAATTAATTATAAAATTATTAATCACAGGACATTCATTATTTTGAAGGCTTAAAAATATATTTCAAATAATATAAAGCTTTATAAAAATGTTTTGTGTTAGTGCTTGTTAAATATGATCATTTAAAGAAAATAAACTGTAATATATGTCAGCAATAAAGATTTGTATGCATATTTTTTTCCATAATTAAGTTTATACAAAAGCTGTAATTATAGACAGGAGTCTATTTGCAGATTTCCATTTGTTGTAACTTTACTGTATTATTATTATTTTTTGATTTTTTTTTTTAAATTTTGTTTATAACTGTTTAATTAGTTGTATTACTAACATTTCTTTAATTACAATTGCATTAACCATACAGTATTGCCACCTGTGCTAAACAGAGTAATCAATGTATGCCAGAAGGCTTGTGCATAAAATCCCTATCTAATGCCTACTCATCCAATATACCCAGACTAGTTTCTGGCTTATGGCCATCGTCAGTGAGGAGCTTTGGATCTGAGAGCACTGCATCTAGATCTCAGGATCTAATGCAACCCTCTAGCAACCACCTTTTATCTCTACTTAACTACAAAACTATGAGAATGAAATTGGAAAACATAAAAAATATTTTCAATCTAAGCTCAATAGCTTACATAGTCATATGGGTCTGAACTCAGTTCAGCACCATACCTTTTGGTGTCTTTGGCTCTTTTACAACCATAGCCACCAGTATCCTATTAGGCAGGATTGGTGTTAAACCATTAAGCATCACATGATCACATTTTCTATACTAGCACATTAATTGTTGATAAACAGAGCAAAACTCTCCATACAGTATTGCTAGAGGGTTGCATTAGATCCTAAGATCTAGATGCAGTGCTCTCAGATCCAAAGCTCCTCACTGACGATGGCCATAAGCCAGAAACTAGTCTGGGGATATTGGATGAGTAGGCATTAGATAGGGATTTTATGCACAAGCCTTCTGGCATCCATTGATTACTCTGTTTAGCACAGGTGGCAATACTGTATGGAGAGTTTTGCTCTGTTTATCAACAATTAATGTGCTAGTATAGAAAATGTGATCATGTGATGCTTAATGGTTTAACACCAATCCTGCCTAATAGGATACTGGTGGCTATGGTTGTAAAAGAGCCAAAGACACCAAAATGTATGGGTGCTGAACTGAGTTCAGACCCATATGACTATATAAGCTATTGAGCTTAGATTGAAAATATTTTTTATGTTTTCAATTTCATTCTCATAGTTTTGTAGTTAAGTAGAGATAAAAGGTGGTTGCTAGAGGGTTGCATTAGATCCTAAGATCTAGATGCAGTGCTCTCAGATCCAAAGCTCCTCACTGACGATGGCCACAAGCCAGAAACTAGTCTGGGGATATTGGATGAGTAGGCATTAGATAGGGATTTTATGCACAAGCCTTCTGGCATCCATTGATTACTCTGTTTAGCACAGGTGGCAATACTGTATGGAGAGTTTTGCTCTGTTTATCAACAATTAATGTGCTAGTATAGAAAATGTGATCATGTGATGCTTAATGGTTTAACACCAATCCTGCCTAATAGGATAGTGGTGGCTATGGTTGTAAAAGAGCCAAAGACACCAAAATGTATGGGTGCTGAACTGAGTTCAGACCCATATGACTATGTAAGCTATTGAGCTTAGATTGAAAATATTTTTTATGTTTTCAATTTCATTCTCATAGTTTTGTAGTTAAGTAGAGATAAAAGGTGGTTGCTAGAGGGTTACATTAGATCCTAAGATCTAGATGCAGTGCTCTCAGATCCAAAGCTCCTCACTGACGATGGCCACAAGCCAGAAACTAGTCTGGGGATATTGGATGAGTAGGCATTAGATAGGGATTTTATGCACAAGCCTTCTGGCATCCATTGATTACCCTGTTTAGCACAGGTGGCAATACTGTATGGAGAGTTTTGCTCTGTTTATCAACAATTAATGTGCTAGTATAGAAAATGTGATCATGTGATGCTTATAATTGCATTAATATAATGTTATAGTAAAGTAACTTTTGCCCTATACTATTTAATATATAGGGTATCTGAGCACAGACTTTCACACGTCCCACCACTCACCACTCTATCTCATATCACTGATACACTTGAACATATATATATATCAAAAAGATAAATAATCACCAATATATGTATTTCATGCCAAACCAGCAATCATCAAATTGATCCAGATTATCATCTCTACACATATGTACAATAAGTGCTCAGATATTTATTAAGATAGCCAATCTTCATACTTTAATGGACAGGCCTCAATCCACTCCAACTCTTCAACTGTTCCTCCAATTGAAAATCTGAAGATGGAATGCTCAAAGGCCACCCTGAGACTGAGATTCTTGTCACACCCTTGTAAATTTATTGCTATATACATTTGTGAGTGAAAAAAGAACTAATTTATGTAATAATGAATTTTCTTTCATGTTGGAAGACCAATTCTTATTCTGCTGTTATGATAAGAAGCTACTGTAAATTATATTCATGCTTTGAAATGTAAATTTTTTTTACATATACATATATATTAAATTCATTGTCTAACATTAGGTGGAAACAACTAGGACACTATAATTTAGATATAAAGAATTATTGTTAGTCATGATTTGCTATTAGATTCCTTATTATAATTTATTTTAGCATTTTAATAGTAGGACTACATCATTAAATCTAAAATTTCTTTTGATGCACGAATTACATAAATGCAATTATTTGTAATGATTCAAACTTTGATATAATAGTTGTTTTTTTTTTGTGGCATTATCCAAAAAATAATAGTTCTGGTTGTAATATACTATTTTCTTTTAATTACCTTGCATACTATAGGGTATCAGACTCTTGAGTGTGAGGTCTTTGGATCGATTCTAGTGTCTGACACTTCTAGTACTCAAACTTTTGTGAACTCTCAAAAATAATAAAGGCATTTGATGAATTTGAATTTTTTATTGAACAATGGAAATCACTTAGTGATTTTTTTCTTTTTAAGTATGTGAATATATATATATATGTTTTCTTTAAAAAAAAATATTTTTGCACATTTTTAACATGCCCATATAATATTACTATATATTTTCCAATCTAATTCACTTGCCAATAATTTCCTTGGCATATAATTATAAAACAAGCATATAAAGAAGATTTTAACTGGGCTGAAAGCTTTATATGTAAATTCTTTTGCTGCATTGATCTAATCATTTGATAAAAAGAAAATAAAAATTTGCTAGTGTAATTCAAACGTGAATTCTCAAAACCAATCAGAAATTTATAAATATTGAATCCGGCAAGACATTATTGAGGTTGTGTCTCAAATGAAGCAAAAATAAAATTGTTGAAGAATTAAGAAAATATGATAAAATAAGATTATATATCCCATTTTAAAAGAGCGGTATAGTTTTAAATATTTAAAATGCTAGATTGAATGGGAAGCAATAATAAACTAGATGATTAAATATTATGACTTTTTAATAGTAACTTGTTTGCTAGATATCTCAACTTACATTTAAATAGTGAATTTAATGCACTTTATACATATAGTAGATTGCATCTTGTTAATTATGCATACTATATTTATTTATAAGCTACTTAAAAGCATCAATTATGTAGAAACTCTTTACAGGTATATGCTAAATTAAAAATATCTGCTCAAACATAGACAAAGGTTACTTGTCATAAGACTAATATATCTGAATCATCACTGATGGCTGCACTTCTGGTATGTAAATGTCATGCGATTTCTAATACTGAATGATTTGATGATTTATTTATTTATTTGCTTGCCATTCTCTTAAGAATTTATTGAGTACCACATTATTTAAATCTACATCATAAATTATAATGGGCCATTTACATCATTAGGAAAATACAGTTCATTTATTCAGAAATTAAAAATTGTTAGTTATGGATACTCTGCATATGTATGACTTTTTGAATGCTTTTACATTAACTTCATCTGTCTGTATATGCTTCTTTCTGTATGTTCATATGTCTATATTTTAAAATTTTAACAATAAAAAAAATTGTTTCCATTTAAAACTTAAACTCACATCCTTATATTTCCCATGAAAACTCATTAACAACAGAGCCAATGGAAACATTACATTTATAGAATAAAATTTTGATTGATTTACTTAATTAATTAAATTAATTAAAATAAAAACATTTATATATATATATCTGATAGAAACATTACATTTATAGAATAAAATTTTGTTAATATTGACTTAACTCATAATTAAAAAGCTAATACATAAATATATTTATATAGTAGATGATCATATGATATTTAAATTTAGAATTCTTTTGTTAGAGGGCATCTTTTTTATTTTCATGTCTTATTATTAAATTATAATTTTTATCAGATTTTTTTGTAGTTATAACCATTTTTAAAAAATAATGTGTAAATATAACCAAAAAGTAAAAAATTTGTAAAAAAAATTTTTTTTTAAATAATGATTTTACATAAATAGCCAATTAAAAAGTAGAAAAATAACAATGGTAATCCACTTCTTGATTAATTTGCCATTCTTGGAAAATATCAGAGATCTTAAGAATCTAAACTTATTATAATACAATTGGAAATTGCAGGAATATTCACATTTTATAAAAATATTTGAGGCTCAAATAAATCATAAAAATCAAAAAGGCTTCAAATGCCTTTTTGAAATGATAATATTCCTGCAATTTCTAATTGTTTTATAATAAGTCTAGATTCTTAAGATCTCTGATTTTTTCCAAGAATGGCAAATTTGTAGAGTTGGCTATTTACATATAAGCATTGTTTAAAAACATTTTTTTTTATATATTATTTTTTTGTCTATCTTTTTAGGTGCTGAAGTAATCATAGCTTGTAGAGATGTTAAAAAAGGTGAAAAAACATGTGAAGAAATTATATCTAAAACTAAAAATGAAAAGGTAGAAGCAATGAAGCTTGACTTGGCATCCTTAACATCAGTTCATGATTTTGCCAACAACTTTCTTAATAGTTAGTTTTAATATTTTATGCATATATATATAAAATGATTTTTAATAACTATCAAATTTTGCTTTTTTCTTTAGCTAAGTAATTCTATAAATATATTAAACTTTATTTCACAATTTAACTAATAACTTGATGAGCAGTCCTTTCGACCTGGAGGTTATAATTATAGCGCTGAAACTTATCGGCTAAACTGATGTTATTAGGAGAAGACACAACATTAATACTTGATGGTTATAAGCTAATAAACATCACATGATCACCATTTCTTATGCTTGCTTATAACTGTTATTAACACAGGCAAAACTCGCTATACATATTGCCATACACTGCAAGCTAGAGTAATCAATGGATCCCAGAAGGCTTGTGCATAAAATCCCCATCTAGTGCCTACTCATCCAATATCCCCAGACTAGTTTCTGGCTTGTGGCCTTCATTCTGAGAAGATCTAGGTGCAGTGCTTTCAGAACAAAGGCCACGAGCCAGAAACTAGTCTGGTGATATTGGATAAGTAGACACTAGATGGGAATTTTATGGACAAGCCTTCTGACATCCATTGATTACTCTAGTTTGCAGTGTGTGGCAATACGTATAGTGAGTTTTACATGTTTTACTTGAGGGTTAATATGTAAAATTCATAATTTACATATTCCACTTTCAGGGCCAGATTATACAAGAGTTTTTTTTATTTATTGTGTGAATCTGGCCATGGTTTTCATCCACAGAATATTAAAATAGGCTGTGCAGAGCTCAATGATTAGGAAAATTTAAAGAGGCTTTATAGCTAATAACATTCAAGCAATAAACAAAAAAGACTTGTATAACTTTATCCCAGAAATGGAATATACAAATTGCAAATTTAATTATTAACCAACAAGTATTAATGTTGTGTTTTTTTCTAATTAGTCAATAAGTTTGAATGCTATGATTATGACCTCCCACATCAAAAGCATTGTTCAATGAGTTATTAGTTAAATTGTGAAATAAAATTTAATCTTTTCTTGGGAAGTGCATTAACATGATTTTTAATAAGTACTTAAATAATTTTATTGACTTTTAAATATGCACTGTTAATAATGTAAACCAGTTCACAGAACAAATGGAAGGCGGACATTATTTAAAAGTTTATTTAAAAATGATTCTTTAGAAATCTAACTTGTGAATTATCTTTATAAGGTAGATTCAGATTTGTTTGTTCCATAAATTGATGAATATGTATGTACTCTGTTAATTTTAACAAACTTGTAAATAACTTACGGTTTATCAAATGCTGATAATATAAACTTATTTATGGAACAGTCAAGTCTAAAAGCTTTACTATGATAATTCATAAGCAAGATCCTCAAAGAATCATTTAAATGAATTTTCAAATAATGTCCCCCTTTTCATTTATCAATGCTAGAGATTGACATTGATATAAGAAAAGATAGGCATTATTGATAAATGCATTTAAATGATTCCTTGAGGATCTTGCTTATGAATTATCACATCTATGCACACATGTACACCCAAATGTTTTAAATACAACTGGATACCTTACTCTATGAGAAGAAATGTATGTAGTTTTAAGAAGTTAAAACAATTAAATAATTCCGAGTTCATAATTACCTGAATGCATTTTATACTCGTTTCTTATGACTACTTAATAAAACTTATATAATATTTTACATTCTATTTTTATAGTATAGTACTGTACTTTATGATGATACTACATGGTATTGGGATATAAATACATTAAAAACACTTTTTATAGTGCTCACATTTAACTTTTGAATGCTCACTTAAATACTATCATAAACATATTCAAGTAGACTCTCTTTGTAGTGGATTCTCATCCTTTCACATATTCCTTTATCAGATATAGAAGATCAGATGTTTAAAAAATAAGACTTATCACTAATCCATGATATAATTTCATCAGAGCTATAGAACATAGAATTAAAGATTCCAGGATCAAGTCCCAGATAAACATAATTTAGTTCAGACTAACTGATTAGAATTGGTTAAATATTTTTGCCCCTAGGATGCTTGAATGTCACATAATGTGAGAAAGTTTTCATCTGGGTGTTCTAATAAGAATCTCTTCAAACTACTAAAGAATTATGATGTAAGAACTAGACTTTTTGTTAGAACCATACAAATTTAGTTTTTCAGATTTAATAGTAAAACCAGTAGATTTCAACTTTGTAGATATGTTAGAATCTCACTAATAAATTCAGGACTATCTATAGTATCTGTGCTTATCCACTTTAGGAATGGAATTTTATAGCCTCCGAATTATATAGTTGTGGACAAACATCACCAAGCATCACTTTATTAACAATTCTAAAATCTATGCAGTGTATATTAATATAATTTAATTACTGTACTTAACAATATATTTATGAATCTGTCTTTTGAATTGAAATCTGTACAGTGTTCTATTATAATTTTTTGTTAATAGTCAGCTGTCTAAAAAAAATCCATATGCTAAATAAAATTCTAATGATTTCAATGTGGACATAAATAGTTTTATGAATATCAAATATGTAATGGTAAAAATAGAAACCTATTCATAGAACAAACAAATCTGAATACATTACTATGACAGTTTACAAGCTATATTCTTAAAGAATCATTTAAAAGAACTTGTAAATAATATTTATTTATTTTTTTTTTTAAATCAATGCTAATGTATTTTGTCAGATAATAGATTTGCATTCATATAAAAAAAGACTGGCGTTCTTTGGGAATCTTAGTTACATATTCAAATTTGTTTGTTAACAAGAATAAATGATTTTAATGAGTGCCTTACTTCAATATATTTTCCTTAAATCAATCTGCAAAACTGATTGTAATTAAAAGTTGTGCACTGCTATATTTTTATAATCTTATTCAATAATCTATCTTCATAATTTGATATTTTTAAATAATTCTAATTTTAACCTAACATTTTGTCCTTAATAGTTTTACACGTCTTAAGTGTATAGTTTTTTTGTTTTTTTTTGCATTATAAGTAAGTCTTTTGAGTGCTAAACTAAATTTTCTTGGTATAGAAAGTAAGCCCCCCTTCCCTTTCCCAAATATTTGGCAAATTAGAACTGAATTATTTCAATTGTCTGTTACTATTTTTTTTTTTTTTACCTCTGATGATGGATCTGGGTTTTGTTTTTAATTTACTGTATATTACTTTGACTTTCTGACATTTAAATAATTTTATTGTGCATGTGAATTACTTCATTGATGATACACTGCTTTATGCTCATGAGTTAGGGAAGATTCAGACTATCAATAGATTAGAACATTATAATAATTGGAATTGTTATTAACTGTCTTCTGCAATTTTGGGCAATGATAAAGTGACAGTCTCAATAAAGTCTTTAGATTATTTTTCCACTAAATTGAATAAACGAATAAAAAAAATCTCAATTGGTCATTTGAATGGAACTTTTAAACTCGACATGGCATATGGATACTTGAATATTGCTTAACTTTTTAAGCAACAAACTACAATTTTTATTACTGTTTGTCAGAAGCGCTGATTAGTTCTTAAATTACCATCTTATTCTTAAATTTATACTTTGTATATAATCATTATTATATTTTTCTCTTTGAAAATAATAATATATGAAACCTATGTATTTTTTTTTTTAGAACCAATATAAATTATGTGCTTTCACCTATCTTGGAATTTAACATTACTGAATTAATTATATCAGATTTAATTTTGATAAAATTCTCATTACGAATGACCTTTGGGTTTATTTTTATTCATTCATACTCAAACAAATCCACCTTTTCTTTTTACTTTTTCAATGCTTATTTTATTAAATTAAAATTAATCAATCTGACAGTTTCAATTGTGCGGCAGTCTTCTTCAGAATAATTTTAGTACTCATATATCTGACTGTTTTGATTTCCCACTAATCTTCCTCAGAATAATCTTAGTATCCATAAAAAGAAGATGGGTACTGGGATTACTCTGAGGAAGATTGATGGGCAATCAAAACTGTCAGATATATGAGTACTAAAATTATTCTGAAGAAGACTGCTGCACAATTGAAACTGTCAGATTGATTAATTTTAATTTAATAAAATAAGCATTGAAAAAGTAAAAAGAAAAGGTGGATTTGTTTGAGTATAAATGAATAAAAATAAACCCAAAGGTCATTCGTAATGAGAATTTTATCAAAATTAAATCTGATATAATTAATTCAGTAATGTTATTTGTTAGATTTTTTTTATAGTTTATCAATGCATAAAGAAAGATAAGTTGATAATATACTTCATGAAGAAGATAAAATATTCATTCATACTCAGAGTATTGCTATAACTTAGCTCACTAATCTTTGGAGTAAGAATAACAAATTTAGTACATAATATTATTTTCTTGAGGACACAAAGAACACAGTGACTCAGACTTGAATTTATACAATTGAATATAAACATTAATATACACAAGTATAATATATATAGTCTCGATACATGAATCAAAACGCTCTTCTAATTTATGTAAACCGATCACAGTTAATTAGGAATATAAGTTCTTTCACTTATTAAGTCTATTCACTAACATTAAAATACTAAAGGCAGTACATTTACTTTTACCATCTTCACCATTTTTTAAGCCCAGCGGACTTTAAGGTATAATAAGATCGGAGTGATCTGTTTGATCCTAGTCGGCTTATTGATCTTAGATCCTGGGAATTAGATGCCCCCGGTGGTTTCTTCCATTACTTCCCTTTGGTGATACAATTGCTTCAAAGATGATGAAAAAGAGCCCATGTTGCTTTTTTCCACAGTTTATATACTTTCAGTCCTTTTGTTTTCTGAAGTAATTAAGTTCATTGGGGAAAATCCAAGTGGTAGCTGTACTATCAGTTTAATCTTGTCTCTGTAAATTTAATTAGTATTTTAACTAGTACTAATTAAATTTCCTCCATTATCTGATTATTTATTTTTTCCTTCAGATAATAATTACTGTACGCAATACATTTTAATTAAATATTGTATATTATATCAATTTGATTAGTTTGATTCCGGCTGTTTATTATTTATCTATTTATTTATTTCCTCTATGTAAATTAATTTCATAATTAAAATACATACATTTCATTATAAAATAGAATACATAGATATAAAAATACTTTTATAAAAAGTAGAGAGTGTATAAAATATTGAAGCAGTCGGATCTGAGTTCGATCCTAGCTTCATGTTATTTACCCTAATACTAACCTTAAATTTCCGATGCAATGGGGCTTTATACGTTCAATCCATGCTAATTTCCATAATGAATAACTTATTTCAAATGCGTAGCAAAATTAATTAGTTTAGTTTAAAATTGATCAATTCTCTAAATAAATTCATGATAAAATATTCATGAATTTATATATATTAAATTGCGTGGATTGTGCGTATATATATTTGTAAATATTAAATATATATAATTGTTCGAAAGTTTCATTGCGTCAGGAATACTTGTTTTTTTTTCACCTTTAAATAATTTGTAAAGTTTTGTGATTAAAAGCTACATTCTTTCGATAAGCTCTCAAATTCTCAAAAACAACAGTAAAGTTTTATTAATTGGAAAAAGATAAGGATTCATTTTCTAATTAAAATCATTTCAGATTTTAAGAATTCATTTTCTAATTAGAAAATGAATTCAAGTTAATTGGTTTGAAAGCCTTATCGAAGGAATGTATCTGAAAACAACTAATTATAAAAAAACACATTGATAATGAAATGAGCGCTAGCCTTAAGGCATCAGGACAGTATATATAGCCCTGAAAAGTCGGAAGAAAAAGAAAAACTAGCTTTGTTGTAGAGTAGTGCAGTGAACTCTGTGCGTATAAAAATTGTATTTCATCATGATAGAGGGCTAGAACATCAGGAATCTGGCTATGGTTCCTAAAGTCCCGAGAAATCTTCAATGGAGCTGTTGAACCTTTTTCCGGACCGATCATTCTGCTAAAATTATGGAAGCTACTAAAATACTGCTCCAGTAGTCAACCAATGATGCCTACGTTTTCAACAACTTGGAGGTGCAACTTAAGAACCAGCGGAAGGGGTAATATATTTCTATAATGAACGTTAAACTTTCTGGCCAGTTCGAACTTTATTTTACTCTCCTCCTATTTAAGAGCTCTTTATTCTTTAATGTAACAAATTTTATAAAACCTTTTATTCATGCTACTGTAAATCTATCTCGTAATTCTTTAAATCTCTAGTCTTTAAACTTGTTCTTTTCTTACGTGGCGGTTCATTTAATATATATTTGTGTGCTTTAATAATGTCGTATTTAAAATTATATGCCAATAATCTTTCGACTCGATGAGCTCCTTGGTTCCATTTGCCTCGCGCAAATAATATAATATAAATTTTAAATAGTTATTCTCGCCCATTAGAACTAAATTTGAAAGTTCTATTAATCATCGAGTTGAAAGAAAATATTACATGTTTATTATTTTTATAATTGGCTAATAATAAACTATTAGCTCCGTTTTTCACCTATGTCCCCAGCTCCTAAGTTACAAGTGTTTATATATATTCATATAATGTTAAAATGGTATTTTCTTGCTTCACTAATATTGATTTATTAATTCAAATATAATGTTAAATGTTTTTATTGCAAAAGGGCCGATAAAGGGTTAAATAGATTTTAATTCAACTTTTGTTGTTATTTTGTATTAAGATTCAGGAAGAGCACGATATTAGGGCATAATTAATATAGTTTCCAAATATTTTCAAATAAGTTGTCTTAAAAGCCCGTTTGACTTTAATTAATTGGTCAAGTCATCATGTAGAGCATTCTACATGGGTTTTATTTTTCAACGATGACTATCAAGTCATCATCATCGAACGTTGCTGACGTAAGGCAATCTTCCGCTCCGTTAGACTGGTCGGTGATCATATTCTCTTATTTAAATTTCTAGAGGAAGAAAGTACTTCCTTTCCTATTCATTAGTCAAAGGGCGTAAGACTTGCCAAATGCAAGCCGCCATAGGACTTCGATCATCGACTAGCGATCATCTTTCAATTTTACTCTCTGCCTTGTAATTTGTCAGTACCGTTGCATCTTTGTCCCGGTAAAACCCGCTCCGTGCTCGTAATTCGTGATGAAGTGATTTAAATTTAAGTCGAACAAATTCTCAAATGTATTATTAATTAAATAAGTTTCAAATCAATTTTAAAGTTATGCCCTAAAATTACGTTTTGTTCTTCATGAATAGATTTCCGAATGTGAAAATAAATATCACATTCCATCGTAATCAAATTAGAGCAATCATTTCCTTCGTTAATGAATACCTTTATCAGCCTTTATATTTCTTGTTGGGGGCATAGGCAGAGACTTTCAATTTACGTAATACTTGTTGGCATATGATAAGGACCGCCACTCTTATTATATTTGTAAATTCTCTTAAAGACTCGAGGTAATTAATGCATTCTATGTTTTATGGAAACGAAACAAATTATTCTTATTAAATATTTTCTAACATACTTGGTTTCTTAAGTCATCATTCTTTTTATAATTATTTAAATGTTAATACTCGCTGTCTGTGTTGGCAACCCAAACATACATATGATTCGATTTAAAAAGTATTCAAAATAAATTCTTAGATATTAGTGTTACTCAGGAATCTCTAGTCCTTACCAACCGTTGAGTAGTTCTTGGCGCATAGCACTGTGCCGTCGATTTCTGCTATCTGAGCTGTTGAGTTGGGTTTGAATTCAGTTTTGGTTCAGCTGAGTTTGAATCCGATTTGACTTGCGGTGGTGGTGGGTTTCGACCGGTACAATATTGGCAAATGAAAGTTTTATTTTGAGTCTTTTAATAATTTTAAGTCAAATAAAATAAATGAATAAATGATATATTTTCATGAAAGATATATATTGAAATAAAAATTTACAAAGTTTATAAATAAATATAAGCAATATAAACCTAACACTGATGGAAAATAGTGGTTTAATTGGTGATTATTTGCTTTACATTTAAGGATTCTATAATATATTAAAAATTTATAGAACTTGAAACAATTTTGAATCTAAGATTGACTTGTTTTTCAATAAGTAGAAAATTAAATCTTTTCAAAGATGAAGTTTTTCTGCTGCTTCTAAAATTGAGTGTGGAAAGATTTATACTGACTTTTCCTTTATTATTGCATTTAAATTGGGATCAATAATTGTTTACATTCCTTTTTCAAATAGTCAGTTCAGACTCCATGATAATTATTCTGCAGCCAAAAATAAGTAAATAAAAGTTAATCAAAAATCTTTCTCATTTGTTTTTATTTTATAATCTTAAAATTGATTACATGGGATGTCATGTGATGCTTGAACACCTAAATGTCATATTGAGTACAAGATCCATTCAGTTAAATTGACTGAGATTTTTTTTAAACTTAATAACTCATCTGAGTATCATCAAAGAACCTATATATTCCAAGTCTATTTTAATCATCAATAAACTAAATCATCCAATGTGTAATCTAACTCATTTAAGTGAATTAAGATTAAAAACACACATGCACAAAGAATAAAATATAATGAAATTGCCATTATTTTAAAGATCTGAAATCACATTCTTGGTAACATTTCTTTTTATATTTTTTGATAATGTAAAATCAGTTCACTTAATAATAAATAGTTGAACTTTGATCTGTTTAGAAAAAAAAAATTATGTTTGTAGAAAAAAGAAGATATATTTAAACCTCATTTGCTCTTAACTATCTAAACCATAATAGAACTTTGAATGAAATATAATTTTAAGTAAATATTCTTTTATATATGTTGTTAAAATTAGAATTTTAAATATATCAGACTATTAATGTTATTTAATTTTATAAAATTATATCTTAAAGCTTGATTTGTATTAATAATGCAGTATTTGAAATCTTAAACTGGATTCCAAGAGATTGTAAAAGACCCAGAAAGACACCACATGTGAGATGGATGGATGAAATAAGAAAGTGTGCAGGGCTGATGTGGAGAAGAGAAGCTGAAGGTCGGAGAAGATGGATTGAATTTGGAGAGACCTTCATCTTGCAGTGGATTGATAATGGTTGATGATGATTTGAATAGAATAGAGGAGAAAATAAATAAATAATCAAATGGTTTTATTGCTCAGGAGCTCATAAATAATTTGAGTACCTGAAGTGCCAGAACTGGATTTGATTTGAAAATCTGATAAAACAGAGTTCGATTCTACCACTACCCTAAACCACACAAGGGAGTGATTACAAATAAACCAAAGTATGAAATTAATTACAAAGAACAGAATTGCAATTAAAAAATTGAAATTTCGATATTATAATTTAAATTTGCCATCAAAAGGATATACGAAATAGCATTACGGTCATCCTGTAGTTTATGGGTTACTAATATAATAGCTGTCCGTTTTTAACTAAATTTTAGTAAAAGAACAAATTGGGTAAGAAAGTTAGTAAAATGTATTAAAGAACTGAACACAATTTTTGCTTTAGATTATCTTTATAAAAAAGTGGATTACTACTTTCAATGCAAATGTTGAAACTAATTCGGAAAAGTAATGTGATTCTTTGTTGGGCATATAATATGGTAAGTACCAACGTAGACATTATCCATCAAATTTCAATGGTTTAGCAAATTTGAATCTGAAAGTACAGTTAATTTCACTTATGTAAGACATAAAAAATTACTTACATGCTAAAGAAAACTTACTATAAAATATCAAAATTAAGGTTTGTATTATCATTAAAGTTAGCTTGTTAAATAACATTGTAGGAAATATTTCTGCATTCTATCTACCTTAAATAAAATATTAAAATAATCAATTTTTGAGCTTCAGTGATTGCCACTCTATCCATGCACCAAAACTCACTACTACTATGCAGTAAAGTAATTTAAATCTTAGATCTTCATAATTTTGTGAAGTTTATGAAAATTAGTCAAATATACCACTGTGAAATTTCCGGGATTTCAATCAATTCGGACCATTGTGAGTCTATCGAAAATTTAATACATTTCAGCGCACTAAAACTATTTCTGATATCCTCAATTTTTTTTATGCGACAGTATTATAAGTAAAATGGATTATAATTATAGCTAATATTAGAATTAAGGGATGTCAGTTAATATATAATATTTTAGGAAGTGATAAATTCTCCATGTACTGAAATGTTTATACCCAAGAACATTGGTGAACAGCGCCACCTAGCGGCTGTAACAAGCATTGCTGCTTTTCTCCTACCTGGATACTTCTGGGTGTTGACACAGAAACAGCGCCTCTTGCAGCCACCGAGCACATTCTCCACAACTACCGAACGTTGAATTTTAATATTAAGATCTTTTAAAAATATTCAAGGAGTCTTAATCTAAATAAACATCATCAACTCACTTTATGAATATATAATGAAATTTCTGAAATTCTTTTTTTATTTAATTTGTTCTCAAAATTAATACATGGTTCTGATGTCAATATACCCATTTATTTTAAAAATGGCTACCCAAAGATGTTATAAAAATATTTGAATTGTTATTTTACTTTTTAATAAGGTTGCTGCTTATTATTTTCAAGATAATGATTACTGCTCATTCTATTAATTTTTTTTTTGGTTATTAAAAAGAAGAATTTTATCTTTCTGAACAATAATTCTATTAGTAAGGATTTGATTAATAGAAAATATGTGACATTTTCTGTTTTTTAGAACTATAAATCGAATATGAAACTTAATAAAGTCATATTGAAAAAAAGCGTAAAAATGATTAGTGGCTTAAAGCTGCAGAAAAGACACATTCACCGAACATGGTCATTTTAGATATTTTTTTAATATATTGAAAGCAACATATAGCGCTAAAAAATGTATCATCCTATTAAATCCATAAGTGGCTCTCTTTTATATGTTAATGATAATATACCATACAAGCAGAGGTAATAATTTGTCCATGTTTTGAATAATATTGCAATAATTAAGATGGTGGCTTTTAATAATATACTCATTTGACTTACTCATTTATATTTGGATAAAGATATACTCTATATAATCTTTAAAATGGAAACATTGATGGCGATAATATATCGGCATCAAAAATATTGAAATTTTTTAGCATGTATTGATCCATGAAGTTATGCTATCTAATATTAAGAATATTTCTCTTGTCTCAATGTTTAAAAAAATAAAAAGGAAAGAAAAAACGAGTTGTAATCATGGTGTATCATTGTTATCTACTGTGGCAAAAGTAGTCTCAAGATTGGTTACCAATGATTCATTGTGGTATTAGAGAAGCAATCATGGTTTGTATTGCCAGATAAAGAAAAGTGTTATAAGCCAAAATAAGATTTATGCTTTGCTTTTATTGCTTTGGCCAAGGAGTTGGGGCAATAATCAAAATTTATCCATAATATGTAACTTCTGTATGATGGAATAAGAAGTTTTATTAATGAAGAACTTAAAATGAAAATTGGTGTTGAACAGTGATGTGTATAACACTGAGTTCATGAAGATGTCTAGTTGCAGTATAGGATTATTAATGGAGTTTTTAATTTGATTTACTGTAATTAACGTTTTATAGTATTCTGATGTTTGTGTTTTTCTTGCCGATTCAAAAAATGGTCTACATGATGTTTAATATTTTGAATGTAACCAATAAAGATTTTGGTTTAGTAATTAATGTTCAAAGAAACTAAACTCTTTTATCAACTAATGATTTTCAAGAACTTTTGTCTTGGATGACTATCACTAGACAATGTCAATTTAAATATTTAACTAGTTTTTTAAGAAGAAATCTGGATTTGAATATTGAGGTGCAACATGGATTCCAATGAGCAATTACTACATTACTTCAAGTTAGAATAAAAGAATATTTTATAATAATGATATAATTTATACAACTAAGTTAATTGTTTATAGAGCTCTTATTTTGTTTATCATTGTATTTGTTCCCGATATCTGTTGTTTAAAAACATTATTATTTAATGTTTGCTATTGAAAGTATGCATAATTTATCTTTATCAAAGTGCTATATAGATATATTCATTGTATATTATTCTTTTTCTACAATTAATTAACATTAATCCATGCTTGTTTGATAATTAATACATATACATATAATTAACTGCAATAGACATAACAAGCTTCACTTACATTATTTTTATCAAAATGATATATAAACATACATTTTATATACATTGCATGTTTTTTTTTTTTCTATAATCAATTATCATTAAGCCATGCTTGTTTGATAGTGGATACATTTATATATATATATGTTTAACTAGAACATACATAGTAATCTTCCCACTTTTTTCTCAGCTTAACTAATGCTTACAGCTGCATTATGTAAAGCAGTAACTCTATAATAATAAGATGCATAATAACATAATTTTTGAAAATATAGGGGATTTGAACACAGATTTTCAAACACCCTTCAACTATCCACACTATCTCATAATACTGATACACATAACCACTCATATGTAGAAAAGATAAATAATCACCAATATACGTATTTCATGCTAAACCAGCACTCATCAGTTGGTCTAGATTATCATTTCCCCCCAGCAAATCTTCACACTTTAATGGAAAGACTTCAATCCACTCCAACTTCCAACTCTTCAGTCATTCATTCTATTGAAAATCTGATGATGGAAAGCATAATTGTTAGCATACTGAAAACTGGAAAAGATTCATCACATGTAAAACATAAATTATGTGTAAAAGAAGAGAGAAAGAGAAGAAAAAAGACTTGTCTAGACAAAAATATGATAGACCCTAAGTCTTGTGGAAAAAAATATTTGATAGAAAATTACTACCAACAAAAAAATTTCTGTATATATTGTAGCTAAAAAGCTATTAGTTGAGTAGAAAAAATATTAGAAGTAAAATCAAATGGCAAAAAACCCTCAAAAAAAACCAGATATAATAAAGATGGAAAATATTGATTGTATATAATAAAAAAGGAAAAATCTAATAAAGTTAATAATTATATGTTGGACCATTTCCATTATTTTAATATTAGTTGTAAAATGTTTGGAAAAATTTAGACTTTATTTAAACTTTTTAAATACATTTAACTGTTAGCAATAGCATACAGTTAATCCAATGTTTTGAGTGGTATTATTCTCCTCTCTTCTTCAGATGTTACTGGCCTGGCCAGTGACAATAGTAGCATGGGAATCGAACTTGGATCTTTAGATTCATGAAGGTCAATAGATCATGCCCCACTTTGTCACTTCTATTGCATAATCTTCTTATGAACTTCCAAACAATAACGCCATTCCATTAGTTTTTTATAGTTACACTGATGTTTCACCTCTGTTGATTCATAATCTTAATAAAACGTATTCCTGAAATTAGATCATGCATTAGTTTCTTTTTATTTTCTAAATTGGAGTAGAACCATAATTATATATATATTCTATATGTGGTCATGATGCTTTCATTGCTGTTCTTTGATAGTCTTAATCCATTAATAAGTGTTACGTTAATTATGATTTTTATATGCCAAACTTTCAAGACCACTGCTATTGCTATTTGTATCTAAAAAAAAAAAAGATTATTTTGTTGACTATGAATTGCTTTCTTTCTTTTTTTTTTGTATCTTTTACTAACTATTTATAGTTTTAGTCTGAATCACACATTTTCTTTTTCTTTTTTTTTAAAAAAAATTATTTAATTTTAACATGATTGCCAAAAATAACTTAAATGTTTTTAGTAGTTAATTGACTAAAGAAGATTATTAAATAATTTTTAGTTATTTTAAATCAGTGAATAATCTATGAACAATCTATATTTGTGTCATGATTTAAAAAAAGTTTATTGTTATTTGATTTAGAAAAAGAGAAACTTCATATTTTGATTAACAATGCTGGTGTTATGATGGTTCCTTATTCAAGAACTCAAGATGATTTTGAGATGCATTTTGGAGTAAATCATTTAGGTAAGTAGACCAAACTTTTTAGAAGATCAGAAATAGCTAAGAGATTTGTATTGATTTAAATTTGGGTCATTTTAAATACTTTAAAATCGAATGCTACGGCACAGATTCCATTGTACCGCTACTGTGTTTAAGAAATTAAAAAGTAAATTATTTTACTATATTGATACAACAATTTCAGTTAAACTAATTAGTTGTTGGATTGTTATTCTGTTAAATTTATTGTGTGATAGTGAGACTTGAATTCGGTTTCAACACAAACAAAGGCATAAGAAAAATTTTATTAAAAAAACCCCCACAAATGTCTGAAAATAATATGGTAAGATCTTGTTATGTATTTGCATATATATATTACATGGATACCATCAAAATGAGTAACACACAGGAAATTAATAACAATCAAAATTTAATAACGATAAAATTTATAGTAAGAGATTATCAATGGTAACTAAAATGAATTTAGTAATGAAACTCACAACAAAATATTATTAACAACATACAAACAAATAAATCCTTATATATATATATACTACTATTGGATCAAACTCAGATTCCACAGTTTATCACTCAAATCTGGCTGTGTACAAATTTAAAAAATGTATATACTCACTGTTCGTTCTGTGTTTCCTTCTATAGAGCCTGTTAGGTATAAAAAAAACAAAGATCTGTGCAATCTGCTTTAATCCCTAGCCAGCTGTCAGTACTTTTAGAGGCATGATCTTTGGGATTGCTCATCTCGATGCATGAACCGCCCATTGCTTCATGGACAGCTTCTCACTGACTTCTTTCAATTCTGTTCTAATTCCAGTCGACTCCAAATACCCATTACTAATAGTTCACTGTTAAAATAAGTTTGTGATAAACACTCAAGCAAATTCGCAAAACTAAAAAAAAACTCCTCTGTTCTTTTCTGTACTTGCTATTTATATCTCACTGATTTCCCTTGGGTGTTCTGGTTTAACGGTTTAATTCTTGATCACTATCTTATTCTTCAGATACCAATCAGTCTGTTTTTCCTTTTGGTATTTTTAATTAGTCTTTTTCGTCTTAGATTGTATTAAGCAAATAATTCTTATTAGTAATCTCTCTTATCATTTATCAAGCAGAATTTCTTATTATTGGTCCCATGCAACTAATTTCTATTGTTTATTTTAAACAAATATTTCTTATCATTTACATTAAATTCGTTTAACTTTCTTTCAATATACTCTAATTAATTTTACTCTCATTCACCTTAACTTTATCTGTTAGCCATCTATTAATATATATTTCTCTAAATATATTTTCTTTGCCTTATCTTTTTCTTTTTCTGAAGTAATGAATATATTGTTTACTTCTATAATTGTTGGGTTTAAATTTAAATATTAGTACAAAACATATCACATCTTAAGACCAATTATTATGTCATTGAATTTGGTGGGAGTGGTAACCTTGAATCTATTATTGCAAGAGTTCATTTTTGTTACATTAGGTATGCAGTGTTAATGAATGAAACATATTTCCTAATGTTATCACAATGTTCTAGTATATGTGTATATGTGAAAAAATATAATAATAGCTAGACAAATATTCAAAAAGGAATATTTATTTAGGGTATCATACTTCTTTATAAAGCAATTCCCATTTACATTGTCAAGCTTGGACTTTTTGCAGTCATCATGATCCAAACTTCTCAAGATAATGGTGATTTTTCCAAGATGATGTGTCCCAAAACTCTAGCAGATCCATTTATTTTTATTAAATGCACTTCAAACTATTTTCATCAGCTGCATATTTCTTTTATTCTTTAGTTAAACATTTCTTCTGGCAGTAACCTTACGAGAGTAATGTCAAAATATGGAATAACCCCATTCATGCCCTTAACACTTGTTGATCTTCTATTTGAATATATTAAGGATATTTGTAATTCTGAATAACTAATGAGTGCTTACATTTAATTTTTGCGAAGAGTGAGTGATTTGAAGTAAAGTTAGAACTTCCCTTACATTTGGCCCTGGGTTAGCACTTTTCTTGAGATACTTATTGATAGTCACATGATAATCTTTACAAACCACTGAGTTTTAAAATCACTACAATAGGCAATGCCCATTTTGATGCTTTAGTTGGGTTGAGGATTCCATTCTCTACTAACTAATAAAATCTGCTTTACTTTATCTCTAAGTGCAAGTTATAGCATTCTTGATTTAACCATCGTTAGTTGTACTTATTTGTTTTAATACTTTATTTGTCTTAAATAGATTTGGATATTCTAAATTAATTTACTTTTTTAATTCTATTTGATTAATAATGTTCAAATTAGTCCCAATAATTAAAACTATTCTCCATTTATAATGACATTTTTATGATTATTAACTGTATATAGTCATAACTTAGCTTTTTATTTTTCAACCTTACTGTTATTCTCATTTGTCATAGTATTATAATTTTATTTCCATTTATGTTTATTGTAATAATTCCTGTTTTCCTATGTCATGATTCAAATCCAATTTTATTGGTATCTCTGTTTCTTAATAACATAATCAAAATTCCTGAAATGGTATCTATTTTTATTTAAAGTTTTAATTCTGTATATATATACATACACACAAGAAAATGATCATCATACTTGGCTTTAATTAAATCAAGATTTTTAATTTTTCCATTTTTTTGCCCCTAAGTTTATTATCTCTAGTCCATTAGATTTTCTGGCTTTTGCAGACTTCTTTTTCCTTCGACATTTAACTTTAGAAATTGTGGGACCTTCTTTTCCTTAGCAGTAGCAGTAAAACTTTTTCAATTTTTTTTTGCCTTTGCTATATATATGTATTTTGAATACTCTATTCCTTCCTCTCTATTCTTAAAGTTTAGAATCCCTTAGTCTGATCTGCAATCAGTTAATGTACTACTCTTTTGCTTGTTTTGCTTCTGCTAGTAACTGTTATTATATTTTGTTTTTGGACATCTCTATTCATAACTGTTAGGGCAATATTCTTCCATATACTTGCCGAAAATGCACAATTTTTGCCAATTTCCAAAGTGCTAAATTGTATTCTGCAAATTTTCAGTTTTCTTTTATTATCTTCTCTGGAAATATAACCTTGCAATATACCAGATCAGTTTTGGACTAAAATAATTTCCTAATTTTTCTATTACTTCTTTGTACGCGTAATCCTTCTATTCTCTTAAGGGCATGCAATATTTATGATTTCAATTATCTTCTTGTCTGAAAACAAGTAAATGATGCAATCTTTCTCTTATCATTCTTAATCTTATTTATGAGGAAAAAATTATCTAGTATAGATTTTCTATTCACCTATATTATTCACATTAAATTTTTGTATACTAAATTATCCTAATAGCATTGCCTAATGATTTGGTTAAATTCTGCTGTATTTAACTCCATTAATAATTTAAATCTTTGCCTATTATTTCTTTGATGAGCCATATTCATGTTTCAAATTCATTCACCATTGTAATGATGTATAATTTTCTCACTTAACTATCTAAATAACTTATATGAATTGTTAAGTATGCAATCCTTAGCCAAAATTTACATATGTTAATAAGAAATCAATCCCACAATATCAAGATATATACATATTTGTTAATTGAATACAATGCTTAACCATAATTTAAACATGTATATATATATTAATTAAATACTGCCTAACGGCATACTAGTAATAATAAATAAAATAAAAATTCATATAATTTTACAATACTAGCCAAAAAAACTAAACTTTACTCAAATTTTTCCACAACCACGGTTTCATCTATTTGTTAATAGATATATCAATTATTAATTAGAGATTTGTTAATAAATATATCAAAAGTCAAAAACTAAACTAGTCAATAAAATAAATAAATTACACCATATTCAGAATTAAAAACTAGCCAAAATTTAAAAATTAAATTTCATAACTACTGATTATATTGTCAGGGAGACTGACTTTTCAATTGCCTTGGCAGTGAAACTAGCGGTTATGAAATTTTAATTTTGGCTAGTTTTTGAATTCTGAATTTGGTGTAATTTGTATATATATATTTGTTATGTATAGAGCTCGCAAATAAGCTTTTAACCAGCTTTGCAGAATTAGCCCAGACCTGTTTCTGCTACTGGCTTCCTCAGTGAGATACTAGGATATTCAAGCATTAGATCCTAGCACCTCACTGAGGAAGCCAGTAGCAGAAATTGGTCTGGGGTTGGAAATATTCTGCAAAGCTTTTTAAGAGCTTATTTGCAAACTCTATATATAACATTTGTAATACAAGCGTGTTAAATTAGGTCATGTGACATCTGACTTGATTTTTATATATATATTAAGCGCTAAATGATCTAGCATCTGTAACTAAATTTAATTAACCCCCAAGAAAGCTCATAAAAGTTACATAAATTCTGTATGATCTGTAATTTTTGTTCCTTACAGTCTTTTTGTCATGTCTGGCAAAACTTGAGATATTGGTTCCTAGTTCTCCAAAAGTCCCAAATCTCAGTTTTTTTTTTGTAGAACATTCTATCTTGATCTAATTTTTTTTAATCAATCATTTTTTATACATCTGGAGTTTACTATTCTTCCAAATTAATCCAACTATTGTTCTATATTATTTTTCTTAAGTTTTTTTTTATTATTTTCTAATTATTAATTTAAATCCATATGCATTTTCTATATACACAGTAATGGTAAATTCACTAACTGTCCATTTACATATTATTTTTATGTTTTTATTTATATGCTATGTCTAGAATGATTTATTACAGACATGCATAAATTTATTATTTTTATCTCATTTTATTATTTAATAGTGTATTTGAAGTTTTTAAACTTTTTCTATTAAAATATTATTTTTTTCTGTTGAAGACTTCTTATAATCAGAAATTAATCTGGGGATCTGTTTGGCACTATTATCTGATCTTCATTAATTGTGAGTATGCATACATCAGACTAATATGGATTGATTTTATATTGATTGATGGAAGTATTTCTGAATTTTAATTATATTTGAATATGAAAATAATTTTTTGTCATTATCATTAGTAGGATATTATTATGATAATTTTAAGACTATTGTAGATTTGGTTCAAAGATTTTTGTATATGGTTGATGTTAGGCAAATAAATCACCATTTCTGCCAATTCATCAGTAACTCTCATTAAAATTAATTCAAATCTTTTTATATACCAATCTTGGAAACATTTTATATAATTAATTTATAGAGACTTGCTTGCTTTACAATACAATCTCTTATTAAAAACTTGAAATAAAAACTTCTACCTATTTTTATGCTCAATAATTCTGGAATAGCATTTTTTAAAAATACTAAATGCATCTTATAATAATAATACTCAGTCATTTATAAAGGAGTATGACCATTCCAAACCCAAAAAAAGAAAAAAAGGAGAGAGGAAAAAACTAGCCTTAGAAATAAATTTTGCAATGTCTGTGAATCACAAATATAGAATATACTGATCCATTTTTCTGTTTACGTAATATTTTATGATACTATCTTTTAATTTCTTCAACAAAAAACTTTTCTTTCTGAAATACTTCAACACTAGGTCTTATTGTAGCTGTCTAACATATTCTATCCTCTACCATATCTTCTCAGTGGAAACAAAATATTGCACTTCTTTAGATTGGCTTTGAAATAATTCTTATATCGTAGATGGTATCCATCTTTTCTATGAAAACCAAATCCAAATTCACTATAAAACACCACTTTAGTAAATCTTCCATTGTTTATTTACTTTACATTTCTGATCCAATGGAGGTATGATTTTGAATAGTGGACTCGGTAGTCTCACATCCAACAAGCTGAAGAACATATTATTTTTATGATCTTGCCATAGTATTTTTAAAATTTTGTTAAGCATCTTCAAATGAAACTTTTCTAATGCCTTTATATTATGCTGATAAAGTGTCCAGGTTTCACTTCCATACAATAAATTAGGTAAAATAACAGCTCTATGTACAGTTTTAGTTACAGTAGTTATTTCCCTAGGATGAAGTACTCTTATCTTTTAAACTTGTTAAAAGCAGTAACAACACAATGGAATCTGTATTGTACTTCAGCATCTAAATCCACTTTTTTCCTCATAAAACTATCAAGGCATTTAAACTGGTTTACATTTTCAAATTGATAACCATCTAAGCTAAATGATCTTTATACTGTCGAATGTAATGCTTATGATAATAACGGAAAAGCTAAAATAAATATTGTATCAAGAATAATGGTCAAAAAGCTCTTGAAAAACAATGAAATTAAAATTATCTTAAATCTGGAATGTATGTTAAGTCTTTTCCCAGAAACAAGTTGATGTTAGTAGACAATTGTTTGCTATGAATGAGAGACTATACTTGATTATTATCACTGGGAGTTTTCCATTGCTTACTGCACTTTACATCTCAATATTAAAGTGGTACTATAAACTTTAATGACTTCTTTATTTTATTAGATGAACAAATCAATAAAGCTTTGAAAAATTAGTATTTGATTATACCTTTTTATTATTATTTTATGTATTTATTAACTTTTAAATAATCAATTTTAGTTTTATTTTCCATTTTACATATTTAGGCCATTTTTTACTGACAAATCTATTGATGGAAAAATTGATTGAAACTCAGCCTAGTCGTATTATTAATGTAAGCTCATTTGTTCATTTTCTTGGATCCTTGTATTTTGAAAAAGTAGTTACTGAAAGAAATTACAATAGCCTTAAAGAGTATTGTAGCAGCAAATTGGCTAATGTGCTTTTTACAAGAAATCTTGCAAAAAGATTGCAAGGTAAGTCATTTGTTACTTGTGTATATTTCTTTCTTTATCACTTTAATCCTCTATATGCAATTGTCAAACATTTTACATTTGTCATTTTTATATTTGCTAATCATTTTTATTTTTCTGCTTGTTTGTATTTGTATATCTTTCCATCAAATTATTTATTTATACAATTGTTTGTTTGTTTTTTAAAAATTAATTATGAAATTTATTTACTTTCTAATTTAGTATTTTTTGTTATGACAAGTTTTTATGTTTGGTAACATTAATTTTAAACAACTAAACATCACATAATCACCATTTCTTATGCTTGCTCATAATTGTTATTAAAACAGGCAAGTCTCCATACAATAGTGCCATCCAGTGCAAGCCAGAGTAATCAATGGATGCCAGAAGGCTTGTGTATAAAATTCTATCTAGTGCCTACTCATCCCATATCCCCAGACTAGTTTCTAACTTGGATCTGAGAGCACTGCACCTAGATCTTAGGATCCTAAGTCTCGAATCCAAGGCTCCTCACTGACGAAAGCCACAAGCTAGAAACTAGTCTGAGGATATTGGATGAGTAGGCACTAGATAGAGATTTTATGCACAAACCTTCTGGCATCCATTGATTACTCTGGCTTGCACTGAGTGGTATTACTGTACGGAGACTTTTGCCTGTTTTAATAGCACCTTAATTATCTACTTAATTTTTATGCCAATTACATGACATTTTCTTTTTCTCTACTTATTTTAATTAGTCATTGCATTATTAAAAATAGTTTAATTATAATGTTTTATTTTAATTTATTTATTTATATCGAAAACTATTCACAAAAGACCACTAAACATCACATGATCACCATTTTTTATGCTTATGCAGTGGCAAAACTCTCCATACAGTAGCATCACTCAATGCAAGGCATTGCCAAACCTTCCTGCATCCATTAATTATTCTGGCTTGCACTGAGTGGTGCTACTGTATGAAGAGTTTTGCCCCTGTGCTTTCACAAAAGAGCAAGTCTATTATTCTAAAAAATAAAAAATAATAATTCAGCTTTCTCCACTGATGAAGGAGTACTTCAGCTTTCCTAGAATAAACAACATTTAAGTTATTTTTAAAGGCCGAATATATTATACAATTAAGAGAAGAAATTAATAGTAGAGTAAAAGAATTTGAAAGTATATAAATAGTGCAAGGATGTTGAGAAAGAATAAAATGAATAAGGTATTTACTTTTAGAAGCAGAAGGAATTAAAGAAACAAATTCAGAAAAGCAATAATTGTATTAGTATTTTAACCCCCTCCCCCCCAAAGAATGATAATAGAGTTGTTACAACAACAAAAAAAATAATTGCTTATTTAATTATCTTATTTTGAGTAGTTTCTAATATTAGACTAGACTGAGGTGTTCTACCTAAGATATAATAATATTTAATAGATCAAGTTTTGATTTGATATGAGCAGCTGAAGAAAGATATGATGGCAACTTTTCATTCTAATTAAAAGATCAAATTTCTGGGAAGCAACTTAGAGGAGATATGAAAATAACAGGAAAGATTAGGAGAAAAAAGTAACATTCTATATCGATAGTTTTGGATAATTTTTGGAGTTATTTAGTTGTAGATTGAAGTAGTTGAGCTAGATTTTTTTCAGAGGACTTGATTGAGTTGTGAAATAAGTTTTATTGAAGTCATTTTATGAAGTTAGCATTTATTGAATAAACTAGAGAGGTTTTGTGCTAAGTAAGGCAGGAAAAAGAGGATTGATACTTAAAAAAAAGAATGCATATAAAATACTGTCATTAGTACAAATATGTCCAGGATCGGTTGTAGTAGAAAGAAAATCATTTTTGTGAATGAGAAATAGAGTTGGAAAAAGAACAATCAGAGTTTTGTGGTAAGTCAGCATTCATAGATTGAATGAAATTATATTCATTCTAACCTGAATGGAGCTTGGGGCAAAAACAAAAAATAGCTGAAACAATTAAAACAATTACTGGGTTACTCTAAATTTTTCACACGATGACTTCTAAAAAAAGATCATTAGTGGAAGAATTATTTTGAAAGACATATTGTCATCTATTAGCAGAGCTAGTTTTTCAGTGGAAATTAGTAATATGTAGATGCAGACTTATAAAAATATACATATGGTCAGCCAATTACATTTAAGTTTTTGATAATACTTTTATTTTGCTGTTATTATTATTATTATATAACTCTCAAAATTATAAACAAGAATCTTGCAAGATAATATTCACAGGGAAAGATCAGAATGAAAAGAATTTGGGAACTGCACATGGTTAACCCATGCAAAAGCTTCAAAAGCAAATTATTTTTGATTAAAAACTGTTTTAGCATTAGATAAATCACAATATAATTTAAAGTGTGTAAGTTATGCACATATAAATTAGGAAAACTAAAAATGTTTTATAGAAAACATTGAATAGATGTAATGCAATTCAAAATGTAATCATGAAAAGAACATTGAACTGCTGCTGATGTATCAGTGAGCACGAATATGGCATAGAAGTATGAAATAAAAATCTATAGCCATTATTTATAATTTTCAAAGCTGTAAACGAAAACATTAAATAAATTATGAAAGAGGTCAAAATAATTAAAATCATGATAAAAAAGTTGCTCATATTTATTAAAAATAGAATTAAAACATCGCACATTCACCTATTTTTATGCTTACACAAGCTGTCAAAACAGTAGCAAATTTTTCCACACAATAGTGGCATGTAGTGTAAGTTCTAGTAATCAATAGATGCTAGAATGTTATGCATTATGATCCCTATCTACTGTCTTCCCATCCAATATTCCCAACTACTATTTTAAAAATAAAAAATGTAAATATAAAGATTATTTATTCTGAAAGCCTAGAATTGTATTTAATTTATTTCCAGAAAATATGTATTTAATATATTTCAGAAAAACTTTAATAAAGAAATAGAAAAATGGTTACTTTGTTTCTATTACTATTAGGAAAGAAAATCTTTATAGTTTTTAACATTCCAATAGAAAATTAACTGAAATAATATTACAATTCGTAAAGTATTCATAATCGGTCTTATTAAATTAAAATCATAAAGAAAAGCAAATATTGTGAAAAACTTTTATGCTAACTGTTTAAATATTGATCAACTGGTTTCTCAAAAATAATAGTCATTATTAGAATTATTATATTATTTTGATGGTAATGCAGTTATTACATTGAGAATGTTCTTATTTATCCAGTCAAAATAATGAATTCTACATAAAAACTTTGATGTTTCATAATCATGTCTAAATGACAAAGGTGTACCAGATGATTGAAAGAATGTAGTAATGATGTTGATATTTTAACATGTTAGAAAATAAGATATTAGAAATTATAGATCTATCATGATCTTTATTAAAATCATTGTAACTCATTTACAAAAAAGTTTGGACTTATTCCAATCAAAGGAATAAGTTGAATTTTAAGTGTATTTAGCATAGAAGTTATGTATTTGCCCATGACTTACAAAGGGGCAAACCACAATTAATTAATAACTAAAACTAAATTTAGTGCTAAAGATTTATTATAAGTCATACAACACAAAACTAGAATATATATACAAGCTTAAATATAATTAATATACAGACAAATAAATGATCACAGAGTTCTTAAAATCTTTAAACACTCTTTCAATATTGTCCGACAATTACTGTCTTATTTAATGGATTGTCACTTTCCACAACTAAGCTAAATAACTACAAGTTTCCCAAGTTAAAATCTAAGAGCCCTTTAGGTTTACATAAAACAAAATAAGATCAGGATGATCTGCTTTAAATACTAATCAGATTTCTATACCTTCAGATTCCAAAACATCTGCGTTTATTCCTTCGCAGACGTTGATTGGTTACTAACGATACCCGTTACGAGCCAATACACTTCATCAACACAAAGGAGTAAAAAGAGAACTTAAATCTACAATCCCAAGTTTTTATAGTCCACTATTTAGTTGTTCTTTCATCAGAAAAATCCCTTTGCGAAAGCATTTAATTAATTTCATTTTCTGTATCTACTATTTTCGTAAGATTTTATCTTTACTCTAATCAGTTCAAAATTTGCTCTTCCGTTCTTTTCATCCAGTCTGTAGAAACCTTTTAATTACATAACTATTCATTTTCTTATTTCTATAACTCATTCCTAAAACAGTTTCTATTGTCATTAATTAGCACATTTAAATTGAACTTCTGGGATATTCTTATCGATATTTTTTATACTAAAATATTTATTGAAATTAAAATACTACAGAAATCACAAGTATTAAGAGAAATTAATTATTCTTTGGATGTGTAGATTATGAAATGACATTTGAATCTATAAACATTTATGGTTTTGGAATATAATGATATAGATCCAAGATATTGTCATACTTTGGAAAAATATCAAAATGCAATTGATTAAATTACATGGTTACAAAAAAAATTAACATTGATAAGAATGTATGATGGTAATTTCTTATCTTAAAAATTTTTTTACCATAGATTTATGGGAATTATTTTATGGATTAAAATAAGAAGTAAAAGAATAAAAATAAATCAATTTTATTTAAACTCTCTAAATTTTTCAGATGATGTGGTTATTTTGAAGATAATGCTTCAGAACTTCAGAAAATATTATAAGAGCTGTCAGATGGAAGCAAGAAATAGGACTAAAGATAGATTAAAAAAAAAAAAACTAAAATAATATTCATTGACTTTTTATAAAAAGAGAATGTAAAGATTGACAGTAATGAACTAGAAGTTAGCCACTATAAATATCTTGATCAGATTAATAATGTAGATGGACATGTAATAGATAAAATTAATCATAGAATTAAATTTTGATATAATGCTTTTAGCAGAAATAACTTAAGATTCAAAATAAATATAGCTATGTGTTTGAAAAAGGTCTCTAATGGATGTGATTTACTAATTTTACATATGTATCTAAGATGTGAACATTTAATAAAAGAATAAAGATTTTGAATCATACAATGAAATATGATAAGATGAATATTGGTAGTTATAAGAAATACTTATGTATGGAAACATTCAGGTATTATTGACATCATTGAAAACTGAAATAGAGTTGGGTTGAATATATTGCTAGAAGAAATGATAATGTATGAACAGTTTGAAGCCGTAAATTGAATCTCAAGAGATTTTTAAAAATCCAGGAAGAAACTGCGTGTGAAATGGATGGATGGCGGAGGAATTTGTAGAAGTGGGCCAGAGCAACTGGACTAAATTTCAAAAGACTTTTATTCTGCAGGAAATTTATAATGAATGAAAATGATGATTTTTTATATTAATGTTTATTAACCAATAATAATATTGATAAATTTATGGTCTGTTGCTTTCATGTGATGTTCAAACATTAAACTTATGAGCTGAGCACTTGATTCCATGAAGATTTTTTTTTTTTAGATTTTGCTCTTCTCTTTATAATTACACTAATTTATTAAACTATTTATTTATTGTTATACAATAACATATAAACATACTTTTATACTTGCAAATTTTTAGCAATTATTTTTTTTTTTTGTATTCTATCAAAAACTCAATCCAAATGCATTATTTTAATTATACATTGTTAAGAAATCCACTTATATATATATAAAGATAAAGAGTAAAACATAGTAATAGTGATCATTTTATGTTAGGTGTAAATTAGAGTACAGTATATAAGATAATAACTCCCAGCCTTGACACCATATGAACCAACTTAATGTGTAAATGGTGAAATATTATTTTTATACTGAAGAACGATAGTACTTTTTTTTTAAGATTTTAATTTATAGTTGTTAGAAAATAATTCAAATATATAGGATTAGATTTGTGGGCTGTAAGTGTTATAATTTAATTATGTAAGAAAGATAGGACTAAATAAAAGTCTCATAAGTTAAGCATTTTTGTAATTGAATTAGTTGTTTGTTATCAAACTACTGGAATATTGTTAATGTAGCATTTAATTTTCATAGATGCTATTCAGGATATGACATTTGAATCATAATTTTTACATATACCACACACAAACATAGAATGTGTATCCAATTTTTTTTTTTCAATAAAAATTTCAGATTATTTTTTGAAAAATTATTATAAAAAATCTATGAAGTATATTATCTATGATAGTAAAAAGAAAACAAGAATAATACTATAAATTAAAATTTCCACATTACATGCATTTAACATCGGCCTATTTTTTTCCCTTTTAAAATTAAAAGTGTGCTATATATAAGCTAAAATAGTAATATGTTTAGAATATTAATTTCTCTGCTTGAAGGGATCATACACTATGATTTTCTTATAATTATCTGCAATTATTTGTCCTTCTGTTAATGTAATTTATTTTAATATTTTGTATATAAACTTTAGGAATGATTTGGTTGAAGCGTTTCTAATATTAGCAAAAGAAAAAGGTTTTTACATTTATTTTTGTTATTATTGTTGATGAGCAAACTTTCGATGTAGAACATCAATCTTTTTTTTCATTAACATTAGAAACATTTCAGCCAAATTATTACAAACAACAATGAAAAGGATAAGTACTAAATTCTGTTTAAAATTCTATCAAAACATATAACAAATATTTATTATTTATCTTAATTTATAACAGTTACTTTAATCATTTAATTTTAAGCAGAATCTACTTTTAGAACTCAAATTTAATTTTTTCTTTCTCTGAACATTTAATTATAGGTACCAAAGTCAGTGTCTATGCTGTTAATCCTGGTGTTGTTGATACTGATCTTCTGAATCATATTATGTTATTAAACAATTGGTTCTCTAATATTCTGTTATACCCATTAAGGAAGATATTTACCAAAACTCCACATGAAGGTGCACAGACTAATATTTATTGTGCAGTGTCAAAAGAATTATCCGATCATTCAGGATTATATTATAGGTATAATTTAAATTTTTTATCAGAAATTCTAAAAAAAATTTTTTTTCTTCTGTAAAATAGTGATATGAATAAAACAGTTTTTAAATAGCATCACATGATCACCATTTCTTATGCTTGCTCATAACTGTTATTAAAACAGGCAAAACTCTCCATACAATAGTGCCACTCAGTGCAAGCCAGAGTAATATCAAGGTGCAGTGCTCTCAGATTCAAGGCTCCTCATTGATGAAAGCCACAAGCTAGAAACTAGTCTAGGGATATTGGATGAGTTAGGCACTAGCCTTCTGGCATCCATTGATTACTCTGGTTTGCACTGAGTGGCACTACTGTATGGAGAGTTTTGCCTGTTTTAATTTTTAAATAGCTCATTGGAAAGCAAAAACCTTTTTAACAGCTTTCCAAAAGTGAACTGTGAAGGAGAAAATATTATTCACTTGGCTTCCAATTGTCAAATGGTTTTCATCCATTTCTTAATCTTTAGCTAAGAATAACTAAATACATGTTTACTGATAAATAATTTGATGCCCATTTTGATTTGCTATCTGGGGGGGAAAATTCTAAAATCTGATTGGAAGCTGGAAAAATTCTGAAATTTTATCCTTTCTTGATGACATGGCAAACATATGTATTAGCTACTTTATTAGGAAGCTCTTATATTGCACATGCTTGGTAATTCTTTCTTGGGAATATTAAGTCATTTATAATAAGGCTTTATTTATATTTACATTTTTTAGAATTTTATTCTTATAGTAAACAATTTGTTTTCCATGTGAGTTCTTTGTGATTTCAGACAAAATGAGATTTAATTTATTTGACTGACAGATATGAATTTCTGAAAGATATTAAATTATTTATGTAGCATGTTGAGTGTCTTTGTTCTTAACAAATTTACTTATTTCACACCATTTATTTCTTATATACATATTTATTGTTAACAGTATAATTTGGCATGGGTGGTGAAGACTTTAAAACTGATCCTATCATAATCCACAATTCAAAATTTGTCTGTTATATATATCTTATATCTTAGTTAAGAGATATTAAATAAATTGAAAGCCATAATATCCAGTATATTTTGTTCCAAGTCCTCTAATATCTATTATAGCAGATAATAACTTATGTTTTGTTTACTATATATATATATCAGTTAAAAAACAGTCAACACCTAGACAATCCCAATATCAATAACAATCAACAATTTCAAACTGTTGTCAAGGCAACCTCCTTTTAACAATAAAGGTGGAATGTATATATAATGTTGATTCCTTTATATATATATAATGTGTATCCAAATTAAGATTATAGTGTAAACAAAATTTTAAAAAAACATTCTTATTAATAATATATTGGGATAACACATTTATATATTCATTCACATTGATTCAGAAAATAATAATAAATTTGATATATCATTTTATTTTTTAACAAAATGAACATTGAAGTGTCAGGCTTTTGTTATAGATTTTAAGTTTTCTTGTTTCCACTACAAATTTATAATTTTCGTTTCATAACATATTAAAGACAATACTTCGTAAATTCTCTTAAAGTATGCCTAGAAAACTTTTTATTAAACAAAATATTATATTATATCAACCTTTTGGGAGAGTAAAAAAAAAAAGCAAAAAAAATAAAAATGTCGGTGTTTTCAACTTATTTAACACAAAATATAGTTAGAAATGAAATTGCACTAAAATGGCTGTTGCCATACTGTTTACAATAAATTTTCATAAAATATATTAAATTTAAAAATTTTGGATGTTTTTATTTTCATTTGTTTACTTATATATATTTTTTGGATAGTATATAAATGAAGTAGAATATACCCACTATTGATGCTGTGCATATTGTGACTTACTGTAATTTTAAAAAAAGAATTATAAAACAATACTGTATTTATTTTTATTCTTTATAATTAATATTAACACCAACTTCTACTGTTTTGCAAATAATAAATGTGTTGAGAATTGATAGTAATTAAATGCCAAAAATACAAATAATTCATATTAATTTGATTTCCTTAATTGTGATAGGACATAATGTTTTGAATCATATTATTAAGCAGTTACAATGTGAACTAATTATTTTTTTTTCATATACATTATTTAAAGTTGTAATTATAAATTTATTAAACGCACATTGATTACTTAGGTAATATTTACTGAGGCTATAACCTCGATATTATGCGTATAAAATGCGATAGTAGCGACCTCTACAGGTGTTTTAACCACAAGCTTACACTATGGAAGAAAAGAGGGGGTGTAAGCTTGTGGTTAAAACACCTGTAGAGGTCCCTACTATCGCATTTTATACGCATATTATCGAGGTTATAGCCTCAGTAAATATTATATACAGTATATATATTTTTAATTATGGATAAGTGATTCAGTGAATATTAATATACTGGATATAAAGTCCTCACTTTACATACATGTGATTGATAAAATTTGAATTATTTTATATATGCAGAGTTTGTAATTGTTATAATTTTTTAATTCTTGTTACTGTTCCATATAATTTATATTTTGGAAATTGATTGTGAAAATGTTCAATAAAAGTTAGAGAAGATTACCTTCCAAATTGAATAATCAATAACAAAAAGCTTATCATATTTTAAATCTGTTTTGTTATTTTTGGCCTACTCTGAATGAGCTTGTATATAATAAGTAATAATAAATGTCTGCATTACTCTATACTGATTTAATCTAGTTTAAAAGTATCATTTGAATCCAAAACTTTTAGATTTCAAATATAATGTTAAAAGTGGCACTTTTAATATTAAAGGTATGAATAATATAGAAAAGATAAAATATCTATTATTAGATATGAACTGAAAAAGTTTAGGTACTGTTGGTCTCTGAGAAACAAAATGAGGGAACTTTAAGATAAAAGGATAACAGATTTTTTTATTATAGTGATAAAAGATGTAATGGATTTTATTACAGTTAGACTGTAAATGAAGACAATATTATGCAAACACTTATAGATTTTTAGACAGATCTATTCCAAATATATTAATAGGGAATTGTCTATTTGTATTTTAAAGCAAATACATTACTGTTAAATACTATAATTGATCATTTATATTTTGAACTTGAATCTGTTCTGAATACTCTTAAGAAATGTGTTATTTATAGGAGTTCCTAATAAAATTTTTTGGCAGATTATCTGACAATGATTGTGTCATTTGCGAGTTTATTGGTAGGAAACATGTGGTATTCTCTGCTTAGCTGAATAATAAAATCAATATGGAGCTTTATAACCATTGTGGAAAGTTAATACCTACATTTCAATGGCTGATAAGAATGATCGGTAGATTAAAACTGTAAAAGAAGTGCAATCATTTGCTCATCAGTTCATTTCTTTTTAATATATTGAACGTATCATCTAGAAATAAGATTCCATAATCTTAATAAGTCATTATATGATAATGATATTTTGAACAAATGGAGTATATATTTTGATTGCCTTTTGAATAATAATACAAGACTTCACAACTGCTTTAGGTTTGAATCAGAGATATCTATTTCAATGAGGTCTAAATATTTTTAGTAATTTTTTAAATGAAAAGGTTGCTTGTATTGTTGAGTAGCTGGAAAAGCTTTAAAATATGGTGATGATATGTCAAACTGTGGACCCATTTAATCTTAAAGATACTTCTATTATTTTAATTTACAAAATGGAGGGTAGAAAAGATTCTGATAATTGATCACAGTAAATAATCAAATGATTGTTTATTCCTGAAGTCACATGATATTTGAATACCAAGAATGACAAATTGAATTTCAATCATGACCCTTTAACTTTGAATTTCTCATCCTACTATTGCACTAAATAGAAAGAGCAAAGCTATGGCAAATTATTGTAGAAAATCAGTGGTATAGTTTCAAGAATTTTATTGAATTTATCATTTCCATTCCTACATGAGTGTTTGTTAGAGATCTTATGGTTTTAGAGAATCAAAAAACATTATGGTTTTTGTCATTAAGTAAATGCAAAAACATCTTATAAGTAAATGTATGGTTTTTATATCCATTTTGGTGATTTGATTAAGGCATGGGTTTGGTTAATTAATTTATGGCAGTAAGTGTTGTCCATAGAAGTTTGTCCATATTATATGACTGCTACATAATAGCATGAGCAGAATCAGACATGTATATTAGTTTTAATATTATTTTCCATTTTTATGAACTACATATCAAGATGCTATATAAGATTGATACTGTATTATTTTATTTGATTTAACTAGAATCAAAAACAAGAACTTCATCTTTTTGGTGTTTAATTTTACTGTAATACAATTTATCCAAACTGAACACTTTTTAGCAAAACTCTTTATTTGTACATATATACATACACCTATGTTTTGACTGTCCTGCAGTCTTCTTCAGAGCCAATTTAAATATCTTAATAGCTTTTTAAGAGGAAAGAAGACTTAAGATGCTAAAATGCAATATGAGCTTTAGTGTGTTGCTACTGCCTTTGAGGAATTAAAAGATATGCTACTATTTATGCCAGGGCTGTTATTCTGTAGGAAAATAATATGTGGATCTTCAAGTGAACTACTATAAAGATATTGAAAAAATCTCATTTAACAATGATTTGCAATGATGGCAAAATCAAAGATCCATTCACTATGTACTTCAGCTTGCTGAATGTGATGATATTGAATCCAGAATTGTAAGGGTGCATTTGCATTGTTTTGGATAGGTCTAATGAATCTAAATATTTTATAAATATGAAGAAGGAAGATCTTGTTTTCATTATAGAGATTATATCAATGACATTTAAAAAGGGCAATATTGATTGTTTTTATTTGAGAGTATATGATAGAGAATAGAATGCACAATTACTAATAGGCAAGATATTGGAAAAGTTGCTGCAGAAAAATGAAAAGACAAACTACAAGAAAAACAAGTCAACAATCAGTGTGTGGAATATGTGAGTATATTTATATTTCAAGGATTGATTTGTAATCACACAAAACTCATTTTTAATTTTCTATTCTTTTTTAGTTCTGAGTGGTTTGGCATAGCGGTAGGGTATCTGACTTAGGATTGAGAGATCCCAGGATCAATTCTGACATTCAAACCTCTTATGAAATCTCGAGCAATAATGCCAACCATTAGCATTTTTTTTCTCTACCTTTTTAGAGTTAGAATAGCCAAAGTAGTTCACTAATGGCTTCTAAATGTTTAATTAAATAATTATAATACATTTAATATTTGTATGTGTGTGTGTTTTTATTTTTAAATTGTAACCAATTAGATCAAATTCTAAGGTAACTGTATAATCCAATTTATTATTAATACTCATTCCAAATACACTATCATAACCAGCTTAATGGTTCTTATTGTTTTTAATGGTAAAAGTAATTATTGCTAATGTAATTAAAAGGGAAGAAAAAAAAATTAATAACTAATTTGCTTTGCTATAATTAATAGAGATGAGGTTTATAAAATAATTAAAATTCAGTTAATTAATTTTTTTTATAGATTTGATTTTATTAGATTTTTTTTTCCTAAGGATTTGTTTTTGTCATATACTATAACTGTATAATATTTAAATATAAATACAGTATATACACTTAAACGATGTAATTAGAGGGGATTTGAACCCAGACTTTCAAGCTCCTTTCAGTCATCCACTCTATCTTATACAACCAATACACATGACCATCACACACATGTGAAAAAGATAAATGATCTCCAATATATCTGTGTTCAAATCTCTTCTAATTATATTTGTATAGATAAATATATTTTATTAAGACTCCCTATTCCCTCAAAAAACTAAAAAGATTTCATTTATGATGTTTGACTTTGTTTTAATCTGCATATATGTGTATTATAAAGTATATATGTGTATATTTATACATACAATTCTTTACATAAGTCATATTATTTTGTATATTATTAACTAATTTATGTAATTCTTAACTGTAATATAAAATAAAGAACATAACTACTTGTATTAAATTCTTCACTTATCACAAGTTGGTTAACCTGGTGAATAATATCATTCTTTATTAGAGATTTTGCCCTACAGTGATGAATTTAGAAGACAATATTACCATGGATTTTTTTTTCACTTATTAATTACATGAAGATCAAAAATTACTAACTATTAATTTTCAAATTTAATCCTTTTCAATTAGTTTAATTTGTATTTAATTTTTTTGTATGCCACCAGTATATATAATTTGAAATTTGAAATATATACTAGTATAATAGTCAAGTTTTTCATTAAAAATGAGAAAAAAGTGTCTTAAGTGTTAATTTTTTATTATGCTAATTTTTCATATTAAATACCATCAAATATGAAATTTTCGCTAAAAAAAAGTTTTAACAGATTTATATATTTATAACTATTAATGTATAAAAAAATCAAAGCTGTCCTTTTGATTTTGTTCCTAAACTTTTTTTTTTGCTGAACTAAATTTTGCAAACAAATCTATTTAATATAAGACAAAATATATTATTTATATATGAGATGTTTTGATTATTTAATATAATCTTTTTCAAGAATAATATTGCAAAAATATATCTGAAAATTAAAAACACAAAATATAAAATAAAACACACCTAAAACATATACTGTAATATAAATAATACACAAATTATTTTATAAAATATATTTAAATTTTTTAAATGGAGAAAACTGTTAAAATTTACTTAATAAAGCTATATTATAAGAAATACAATCAGTGTCCTTAAAAAATTGTGAGTTAAAAAGTGATTTTATTAGAAAAATGATATTAAAAAACTTCCCATTTAAAAATTTTTTTCAATGTTTTTTAAAAGTATTTGTATACTCCTATTATATATTTTTGAGGTACTTTATGTGTTTTTATTTTTCAGATTTATTTTTGAAATATTAACCTTGAAAAAGATTATACTGTATTAAATAATCAAAATATCGATGTATTAGAAATAATACACTTTTTTTTACTGATATTAAATAAATTTATTTAGTTTGGTAAAAAAACAAGTTTAGGAAACAATCAAAAAGAGTGTTTTTTTGTTTTTTTTTACAGAACTATTGACACTTTTGAAATTAAAAAAAAAAATTATTTTATGAATGATGCTGAAGAAATAGAAATTACTCTAATTTTTGAATTTTATGCTAATAATAACAAAGTTTAAGAATCATAAATTCATATCATCATACTCTAATATATACTGTATAGTATAAAAGTTTAAAGTTCCTATCCCACTAGTTTGTTTAACTAATTTTTCTTTAGAAATAAATCAGAAAGTCATAATGTGAATTTGACTATTTTTATTTTCCACAAAACAAATAGTAATCTAAATATTTGCATGAAAATGCTAAAATTTCATATATATATTGTATTTATTTTATACCAATAATTTTAATGTTTGTAAATAAATTGTGAATCACTAAAATATCACATGATCATTTTTTCTTTACGATTATAGGAGCTGTTAAAGCAGTAGTAAAAAAATGTTTCCATTGCCATTGGCTTTATTGTGTGAAAAAGAATTTTGCTATTGTTTTAACAGCTTCTATAAGCATAAAGAAAAGTAATCATATGATGTTTGAATGATTTAATACCAATCCTAGACAAAAAGTAGTAGTGACTATGGTTATTAAAAAAATCAAAGAGATCAAAATATATTGATACTGAACTTGGTTTAGATCTGTATGACTATACAGGAAAATTAACTTGGATTGAAAATATTATTGTGTTTTTAGTTTAGGCTGATAGATTTATAGTTAACCAATAAGATAAAAGGTGCATGTTGGAGGGGTCCAAAGATCCAAGTGCACTTCTACCAGATTTAAAGGCTCCTCATTGATGAAAGCCATAAACTAGAAAATATATTTAGGGATATCAAATGAGAAAGTACTATATAGGGATTATGATACATAACTAGCATCTCCTGATTACTACAGCTAACACTAGGTGGCATTATTGTGTAGGAAAAATTTTTTCTAGTGTTTTAAATAAATTATGACTATTAATTAAATATACCATTGACACTATATAATCCTATTCACAGATCTACAAAGTCCAAATTTGATACTGTAATTTACAAGTCACATTCATAAAGAATCATTTTAAGAAATTTATTAACAAGCCCACTTACTTGTATTGATGTCATTTCTTTGGTTAGATAAAAAAAATGGCCATTTTTATCTGACTCCTAAGTTTTTAAATGGTAAATCAACTAAGAATTCACTTTGAAAATGTGAAACTTTTATATTAGCCGTGACTTTTGTAATTATTAATTAAATCAATTTCAAGTAACAAACCAAATGAAATTGTAATAATTTTAGTGAGTCTAAATTAATCATGGCTATTAAATGTGTCATGTTGAGAATATATAAGTTTATTTATGGATCAAGGTAAGTCTGATTATGTTATAAAAATTCGAGAGTCAGAATCTTAAAGACTTGTAAACAATACCATTTTTTTGTATTAATGTCAATTCGTCAGTTGACTCAAGCACTTATAAAAATTATAATGAAATCAATATGATGTCTTACAAAAATCCTAACAGTCTTTTTATATTTAAAGGAATAACTATAGCAGATCTTTCTTTATCCTTTTTCTGATATATGTATAGTTTTCTATTTATTAATTTAACAATCCTGTATATATTTTCAAATTTTATTTTTATTTTAGTGCAACTTTTACCTTAACTTAATTATATCACAACTATCCATCAGCTCAGAAGTTCAAACCAACCTTTCTCACTCTGAATGCATTTTTGAAACACCCAGATCATTTATTTTTCCAAGTGAATAAGACATACATAACTCATTTTGTAATTTTTACTTTATATATGCCATTTTTTTGGATATACTTTTAAACTTCATATATATATAAATTTCATTACAATTTGCTGAAACATATGACCAAAGACATATTAAAAAAATAAATTGTCACCAAGATGCATATTTCATGCTGAAACAGCACTCATCAGTTGGAACAGATCACAATCTTTTACACATATTTTCATTATTTGTTTAGGATTTTTATTTTTTCAACTCTACCATTAATATAACTCAAAAAATTATCTGCAATTCTTTTATTACCATTGAAAACCATAAAATAGTCATCAACATATCTAACATAAAAAATTGGTTTATTCCTATTATAATAATTATAATAGGAATAAAAAAATTTACTATGGAAAAAGAATATATTAATGTTATTGAATATATGGATGTTAAAATTTTAAAAAAAATTGATAGGAATGGTAGTGTTATTATAGAAACATCTGTGTTTAGAAAAAAACGTTTTTTGGATTATCAAATAATTGTTTTTCAGATATTGATAATTATAGTAAAATTAATATTGTTAATAATAAAATTATTAGGGCCATTAATGAGGTTGATATTATTAGGAATGAATGTTTTATGAATGATTATCCTAGGGGTGTAGTTGAACATTTGTTTTCTAATAAAAATATAAATAAAATAAGGAATAGAATGGGATTAGATAGGAATAGGAATAGAGAAAATATTATTTATGTTGGTTTTAATATATCTAAAGATTTATTTATTAAAGTTAAGAAATTAATTAAAATGATTAATAGGAAATATAATGTTTCAATTTGTCCAGGTTATAAAAAGAAAGCAAATTTAAATTTTTTAATTAATAATAATGGGGATTATAATAGGTTAGACATTATGAATTCAGTTTATTTGATAAAATGTTTGAATTGTTTTAGAAAGAATGTAGAAATGACATATATTGGGACTAGTAAAAATAAATTAAAAACTAGATTAAAACAGCATTTAGGTGATAAAAATTTTGCTATTTACATTCATAAGAATAAATTTAAGCATGGGGATTTTGAAATAAAACCTTTGGAATGTATTAAGTCATATAATGAAAGGATAATAAAAGAGGATGTATACATAAATGAAATAAAACCAGAATTAAATAGGATGTTAATAGAAAAAGATAAAAGAAAATAATAGGTTTTTAATTAAAAGTTTTTATTTGATATATATAGATTTTTAAAAAGGAATTAGTTGTGTTTAAGTTGTGATTGTAATAGGAAAGGGGAGTGAGATAAGGTAAAAAAAAGAAAATTTTGGTTATGGATATATTTTGTAATTTTTAATTAATTTAATTTTTTTTTTTTTTTTGGAATATGTGATATTTATTGTATATATATTTTATTTTAGTGTGCCTTGAAAAAGACTATAAAAAATAATTGAAACGTTGGATTTCTTTTTCATGATTATAGTCATAAAAAATCAAGTTTTAAAAAGGAGGAGTTAGTTTGTTTTATTTATATATATATATATATAAACATTACAAGCATAAAGCTAAACTAATCAATATATAATTAAAATTACCCCAAATCCAAAATTCAAACAGACCAGCAAAAAATATTATTAAAACACAACCAAAGGTTTCACTGCTATAAGCAGACTTCTCAAGTGTAAAGAACTACAAAAACTACATAATATATATATATATAATATTAAACATTACCCACAAATCCATTCACTTCCCATCCACCCTTAATATTAAAAGAACTCTTAAATAAGTTAATTGCTTCAGAATAATATATTTTCAATAATAAAGATTCTTTAATTCTTTTGATTTCATTTCTCTCAAAGAAGACAACCTTAGGTCCATCAAAATTAATAGTGTGGCCTGTATCTTTTTCATGGACATACAAAGCAGAACTAAGATATCTATTTTTAATTTTACTTTTATGAACCTTTATTCTTTCATTTAAACTCAAACTCCTCTGACCTATGTAGACCTTCTTACAAAAAAAAAAGGGATAAAATATACTACACCAGGAATAGTCTTTCTATCAAAAATTTCCTTTGTATTATTTAATAAATTATTCAACGTAACACCCCTTTTCCAATCAATTTTTTTATTTCCAACAATTTACTATTCCTACATACAATTTTATAAGAAGACAATTTAAATGGCAAAGAAATAAAATCATATTTTTATCTATCCTTTACATCCTTACAAATATTACTATTAAATAAAATACTTTTAACAAATTTATCAGAGTAACCAACCCTCAAGTAATCTTTATAAAATTGACATTTCTGAAATAAAGCTACCCCACTAGAATTATTTAATTTATTATTCCTATGACAATAATTCCTTAAAGCAGCTACTTTCTGAGATACAGACTGATAGCTATCAGGTTTAATTATAGATCTTAATTCTCTACTTTTAACAAAATGATTGCATAGTAAACAATTAGTCTCTATATTTCTAATCACCAAAAGATCTAAAAATTTTAACTTACCAAAATCTAACCCCCCCTCCTTCTAACACATATCTTATAGAAGGATCAAAACAATTAAACTCATTTACAAATTCCTTCAATTTATCATTTTCAACTACAAATAAACAATCATCAACATATTGAAAATATGTATTAATCTGTTAATAGGTTAAGCAGTATTGATGTTGTTATGTCTGTATTGATTAAGAAAAGTTCTTTATCAAAAAATAAAATTAAGGTAATTAAAGATTTGCTTTTATTATTGGAAGATTCTATGTATTTTACTTATAAAGGTAATTTTTATAAAATTAAGGAAGGGTGGATAATAGGTTATATTATTTCTCCTTTAGTTTGTTCAGTTTATATTAATTATATGGAGGAGGAAATTATTAAAAAGAATTGTTTATATGTAAAGTTATTTGTCAGATATGTTGATGATTGTTTATTTGTAGTTGAAAATGATAAATTGAAGGAATTTGTAAATGAGTTTAATTGTGTTGATCCTTCTATAAGATATGTGTTAGAAGGAGGGGGTTAGATTTTGGTAAGTAAAAATTTTTAGATCTTTTGGTGATTAGAAATATAGAGACTAATTGTTTACTATGCAGTCATTTTGTTAAAAGTAGAGAATTAAGATCTATAATTAAACCTGATAGCTATCAGTCTGTATCTCAGAAAGTAGCTGCTTTAAGGAATTATTGTCATAGGAATAATAAATTAAATAATTTTAGTGGGGTAGCTTTGTTTCAGAAATGTCAATTTTATAAAGATTACTTGAGGGTTGGTTACTCTGATAAATTTGTTAAAAGTATTTTATTTAATAGTAATATTTGTAAGGATGTAAAGGATAGATAAAAATATGATTTTATTTCTTTGCCATTTAAATTGTCTTCTTATAAAATTGTATGTAGGAATAGTAAATTGTTTGGAAATAAGAAAATTGCTTGGGAAATGGATGTAACATTGAATAATTTATTAAATAATACAAAGGAAATTTTTGATAGAAAGACTATTCCTGGCGTAGTATATTTTATCCCTTGTTTTTTTTTGTAAGAAGGTCTACATAGGTCAGAGTGGTTTGAGTTTAAATGAAAGAATAAAGGTTCATAAAAGTAGAATTAAAAATAGATATCTTAGTTCTGCTTTGTATGCCCATGAAAAAGATACAGGCCACACTAAAAATTTTGATGGAGCTAAGGTTGTCTTCTTCGAGAGAAATGAAATCAAAAGAAGAATTAAAGATTCTTTATTATTGAAAATATATTATTCTGAAGCAATTAACTTATTTAAGACTTTTAATATTAAGGGTGGATGGGAAGTGAATGGATTTGTGGGTAATGTTTAATATTATATATATTGTGTAGTTTTTGTAGTTCTTTACACTTGAGAAGTCTGCTTGTAGCAGTGAAACCTTTGGTTGTGTTTTAATATTATTTTTTGCTAGTCTGGTTGAATTTTGGATTTGGGGTAATTTTAATTATATATATATTAAACTTCTATTTCATTGTAATTTTCTGAAACATAACCAAAGATGTATGAAAAAGATAAGTGATCCCCAAGTTGCACTTTTCATGCTGAACCAGTCTTTATCAGTTGGCCCAGATCATAATTTTTTTATGCATATTTGCATTGTTTTTTTTTAGAAATTTATAAAAAGCAATTTACTATAGCTTGAATACAAGTGTCAAACAATTCTATATATATATTAGTTTTTTTCAATTGGATTTAATGAATCAGATACTTCTGGAGTAAAAATTTAATATTTGTTTGGTTAACAAAGGCAAAACTCTCTCCATTGTTTACAACAATTATGTGCTAGTGTGAGATGGTGATCATGTGATGTTTAGTGGTTTAATTTGTTTGGTTGTTGTTTTTTAAGCTTAATTGCCAAATGTTCATATTTTCTTTATTAAATAATAACTTACCTATTGCTAATTGACTTTGTTTACTTATGCTTCCCTGAAGGTTAGTGATGATGGTATATTAGTGATAATATATTGGACTATTTCCATCATCTATCAGTAAATGTTGAATATATAGAAAATTTTAAACTTCTCAAATACAAACAACTTATTAGTAATAACATGCAAATAGATAACACAGGTTAATAATCACACATTAGCATAGGAGTCAAACTTACACCTTTAGATTCTCAAATATTGAATTTTAAAGCAACTCTCTAACCAACTGAGCTATTCTGGCAAAGCCTATCACTAGTCAGGTCAGCAATACCTGAAGAAGAGTGGAAAATAACACTATTCAAAACATTGTATAATACTAAACTATGTTGTTTATTTGTATGTTATTACTAACATGTTGTTTGTACTCAAGAAGTTTAAATAAATTTTAAATTTTTTTATACATCCAACATTTACTGATAGATGATGGAAATGGTCCACCATATTATTGCATATTCTCCTTTCTTCTGCCAGTGCAGTTAGCATGGAAATTAAACCAGTGACCTGTAGATTCATGAATAGTTGTTTTAACTGATGCTTTAATTAATCTGGCTATTCTGTCAAAGGGCAACAGAAATTTTATATACTTGTCTTCATTTCCCCTTTTTAAGTGCTTTCCAAACATTATAGATTATAGTATGTTGACTTATGTGATTACTTGCTATTATTATATGAGATGCTTCTTTAATTTTTTTTTTTTTACTTTTTCCTCTCTGCTTAATCAATGTTTCTGCTTTTTTTTTCAGTTAAACATATCTTACACATGCATGGTCTTCTAGTTTAGATATGTCTTTCCCCTCTATTCATTGTTTTCTTTTTTTTTTTAATCATTTTTCAATATGGGAGCTAGTTTCACTGTTATATACCTTTCCCATAAATTTCATAAGTGTAGTTTTTGTTTTTCAGCATTTCAAGTTTAAGTTTGTAAAAATTGGAATTTGTCATATGTGCTATGTCTTTGGAAAGCAGTTTTTGTACCATATTGATTACAGATTTTAATTTAACATCTTTATTGTTGTTATCTGTTTAAGTTTTTGTGATGATAACTGATGAATAACCATTTTTCATAAGAGTTTATTCTATGTTGGACTTTGCCCCTTTAATTCACTGACTTATGAATAAATTTCTTTTGTTCTTTTCCATAGTAATAGCATAATTCAATTTTTCAATCTTACCCTTAAAAAAAAAAAAGGAGAATCAAAAAGTCTCTCATAAATCAGTATATAAAATTTGTATTGATTGTCACCTTTTACAAAATAGCATAGTTGATTAGTGTCAACTTAAATTCAGTATTAATAAATCTAAAAATCACTGATTCAATTCTATTTTAATCACAAACTTTCCACAAGTTTAATCAAAGCTGTCACATATTTTTTTCTTTCCAAGTGCTAGCTCCAACATTCATTTAGTACTTGAGTTAAATAAATTGTTAATAAAACAAAATATAAACATCAGCTCTGATTTGTGTTTCTGCCAATACCACTTGTGAAATGGCTACTTACAAATATCTTGTAATCCATATGTGAATTTCCTTCATAATCATTTTTCTTTTCATTCAATATCATTTTTCTTGTAAATGTCAACAAAATTAACCAATTAACTGCCCTGCATGATTTAATTCAGTACACAGAGGCTAACAGTAGCGCCACTCAGTGCAAGCCAGAGTAATCAACAGATGCATAAAGAATGGTGATCATGTGATATTTTGTGATTTAATGCAGTAGTTAAATGTCAGACTCTGGAATGTACTGTCCTCAGATTGATTTCAGTTCTGGCATTTCCAGCACTTGAACTTCCTATGAACTCCTGAACAATAAAAATATTTGTTTCTTGATTTATTTTATTATTCAATTAGCCCTATTAAATGTCTTCTGAAAATCAATGAAATAAGTGTTTTTTAAATGTATCTTTCATCTTTATAAAGATTCATCTATTCTTATTGCATCTCTTTTTTCTCTAATCTTTCTAAACTCAAGTTTCTTTTCTGAAAGAAATCCAGTCTAACGTGTTATAAATATATTATTCTACAATCACAATAAATATTTTACTTGCATGTGAAATAGAAAATTCTTGCACTGTATTGCTGTAAAGTTTATCCTTATAAAAGAATCATAACTGTTCAAAGATAATTTATTGGTCACTCTTGAAATAAACATTCAATCTCTCAAACCTTCACCACCTTTTTTCATTACATTTTAAATTTAAATTATATAACAAAATGCATTTTTTAGATATTTTTAATCTTGCACTAGTTTTTATTTAAATATTTATTCACATGTTACCAAAAAAAGATATTTTTAAACATTTTAATATTTATAAATTATTCTTAACTTTATTTGTCATGAATACAATTAAATTTTGTTATTTTCTAAATATCATAATTAACTGTAAGTCAAGATAGAGGTCACTACTGTTATTTTTTGTAATTAATGTTTATTTTATATAGCTTTACATAAGTATATTACAAACATAATAAAAAATAAATAAATTATTGCATATTTATGTTATTTAACACTACTTTATTATTATTTTTAGTGATTGCCATGTGAAACAACCCAGCAGAAAAGCATTAGATGAAAAATTAAGTGAACGACTATGGAATTTAAGTGAAAAATATGTCAGTTTACACAAAGATTGACTAATCAGATTGATATGAATTTACATGATTGAAATTATACAAAATACTAAATTCAAGCTATCATATTTTCAGTCCATTGATTAAAAAGTGTATACTATATAAAATTGAACTACAATGAACTTTTCAAGAATCTGAGTCAAATCTAATGGGTATAGTTAATCAAGGATTGATTCTAGATCAATTTTTAATGAAGTTTCAAAAAATTACCGTTATAAAAACAACACAGTTTCTTTAATCTGGATAATTCTTCTTCTATTGTTTTATTTAATAACTTTTTCTGATATTTTATCATAGCACAAATTATGCAAGATAACTTTTATATTAAAAGTAATTTATAGTGAGTGCTAGCATATGTGATAATTTTAGTCACATTTGTTTTGCATTAATATGAATATATGTGTGTGTATGCATATGACTCAGATTACTGCATATAAAAATATATCTAGAAATTAAGTCAACTACTAATGAATAATATTCCTGTAGTGTAATTTTCACTACACCATTCTCACGCAAGGTGAAGGATTGGTTTCTATCTGCTTTAACATCTTCTGGAGGACTGTAATCATAAACATATAACCAAGGACATGTAAAAAAGTTGTATGATACATCCGTCCACAAGGGGTTAAAAAGAAGATAGAAACCAGTCATTGTCTTGCATGAGAGTGGTGTAGTGAAAATCAGACTACAGGAATATTATTCATTAAGTGAATAATCTCTAATCTAATGAATGACTAATAAAAATTATTAATATAGGTCAGCTATTAATTTCTGTTTTTATTAAATAAAAAAACGTTTGCTTTTCAAATGAAGTTTGTTTTTAGAATGTTTCTGATGTATTTGTAATACACACAAAGATTTGTATATATGTAATAACAATAGTGAATACATCATTTGAGATAGTTAGTTTAAATTTTATACAGTATATAGAAACATTATCTTTTAGTTTATCCTCATCTCATTTGATACTTGTCATTTATAGCAGATTTAAAATGATTTTTTTGAAATTTCAAAAAAAACAAACAAACAGTGAAGCCATGTGTGAATTTATAATCAATTAAAATTATTATAGCTGCCTTTAAGACTTATTTACAACTTATTATTTAATGCCTATTTCTAGTTTAACTTATTACATATTCAAATATTTTTAGAAAGTATAAATTATATGTTGTTTATATTTGGAAATATGCAAAAACAATCATATAAATCTGTATGCAACAAGTTGTGAAATATCTATAGTTAAAATGCAATTATAAAGAAGAATGTGTTTTTGGAAAAAATATTAAAAATAAAAGTGTTTGCAACTTAAGATAATTATAGTGAATATAAATTTCTTTGTATTTTAGAATTGAAAATTCACAATTAACGTTATCAAAGTAGTTTTATAAGTTAATGTAAAAACAGATTCTCCTGAGATAAAATCAGAAATGCCTAGAGTCTTTATAGAGTTTATTTACACATTACCATCCATTAATATATACCAAATCATTCTAACAGCATTGATAATTCTTTTTCTTCTCTCATTTCAGTTTAATTAAATTTGTTTTGTTAGTAACAATACCCTTTCATTTTTTTTTCCATTTTCACTTTAACGATTTAAAATATTGTTTTGCAGTATATATGCAAAGTTTAATGTTTCCCATGTGAACATTATTATAATCCTTTAATTGATTGATCTTTATACATGCTTTTATATTAGGGTGACCAGACATCTTAATTTTTCAGGATTTACCCCTAGTTTTGGTTAGATGTCCCAATTTTCCTGAAATGTCTTTTCAGGACCATTGTATGTTCCAATTTTCAAATACAGTACTCATAATTATTATTAGTTGTATATAAATAACAAAATGATAGTTTCTTGGTCCTCTCTATCCATTTCAGTTTCTACAGTAATATTATAAAATATAGTGAATGCTATAAGTACATAATATACATACAGTTTATAGTTTTAAAAAAAGACATTGGATACATAAAATAAAATATTTTAAACACACACACACACACACATATATATATATGTAATCTTATTCATGGAGCATCCATAATAACAAATGTTACTACAATAATTCAAAAACCAAATCTCCAAATGAACTTACAAATAATACACATCTTTTTTGTTTTATAACCATGCCAAATTATTTGTGAGATAAAAAAATTGATGTTTTTGGATTTGGTTTGTCCATGAATAGGTTTATATTATTACTGATAAACCATTAAACATCACATGATCATCATTTCTTAAGCTTACACAAGCTGTTTACCCAGAGGCTAAACTCTCCATACAGTTGCTCCACCAATACAAGACAGAGTAATCAATGGATGCAAGAAGGTTTGTGCATAAAATCCCTATCTAGTGCCTATCTCATCCAATATTCCCAGACTAGTTTCTAGCTTGTGGCTTTCATCGGTGAGCTTCCATCAGATCCAAGGCTCCTCACTGATGAAAGCCACAAGCTAGAAACTAGTCTGGAGATATTGGAGGCACTAGATAGGGATTTTATACACAAACCTTCTTGCATCCATTGATTACTCTGTTTTGCGACTGGTGGTGCTACTGTATGGAGAGTTTAACCTATGTGTATTATTAGTGTCATATATTTGATAAGCTATAAAACATGTATGTATAGAATGATTATTGTAAGTACAAATGACTTATGTGTTTTAAAATAAAAATAAAAAACATTAGATACAATGCTAAAAGGTTTTTACTTAACAAAGATTTGTAAAATAAATTAATGGGTCTTTTCTATTCCATTAAATAAATTCCTTTAAAAAGATTCAAAAAGAAACTTTTAAATAGGCAAAAATAATTTTTTTTTAAATAGAAAATGAAATGGGCAAGAAAAAAAAATTGTACTTTTAAATATAGTATAGCATTTGCAATAAATGTAATATAAAAATTGTATATATGTGTATATTTTTGGTGAATCAATAAATAATAATACTTTGAATTCAGTTGCCCCACTACATATCTACTTTGAAAATTTGTTTTGAAAAATAGAAATATGTTTACTTTCTTTATATATATAAATACAAAAATATTATTCATATATTTATTTAATCTTCATTCATTTTAATTTACCACTGATTTGAAGCATAAATTAACATTTATTAATATTAATGATATAAAAAGCTACTGATTATGAATTTTATGCAAATATTAATTTTACTCTTTCTTAATAATTTATCACAATTTGTGAATTATTTTTTATTTTTGATATATTGTCATTTTATTTTTATGAAATTTAAAAAGAAAAAATGCAAGTAATAGAATATGAATTGAAATAAATACTGTATTCAGAGGCGGATTAAGCCAAGTGGGGATTCCAAGCGGTAAAAATTTCCAAGAAAACTCTTATTAAGTTAAACAAAAAAAAAGTAATCAAAAATTTTATACCATAACACATTAAATGAGTTTATTAAAAAAAACATTTTTTGCGTGAATTTCCGTCTTGCTTTATTTCTTGCAATTTCATCAGTTATTTTTTGCAGTATCATTTCGGCTTAAAATTTCCTGCTCTCTATACAAAATGGCCATATTATTTAATCTTTCTTCTCTCATAGTACTCCTTAAATTATTTTTTTGCATGCTTTAAAACAGAAAATGATATTTCTCCTGACACATTAGATAAGGGAATTGTTAAAAAAAATTTCAATAACATTTCAACATTCGGAAATATGTCTGGTGTGTTTTTTATGGTGTCCTCATTTTCTTTTAGAAATATTAAAAAATGGTCAAATTCATCTTCAAAATTACAAACATCAATGTCATTTTTGTAATATTCTTAAACTTTTTTATTGTGTTCTTTTTCCTTTTTTTGATAAATTCCAATCAAAAAATATTCAAAAAGGCTTTATAACAACTTTATACATCTGAGTTCTTTGAGATAGTTCTGCCTTGGTGTTATCACATATGACATAAAATGAATTGACTATGAAATTTTCTCTTATTGTAAATTCATGTCTGACTTTTTTGTTTTCATCAAAAAACATTTTTTCTCTTTTGTTGACTGAGTTTGTCCATCTTCCACATTAAATGATAGCCCTGCTAAATCAGTTGCTTCTTTTTCAACTTTTTCAAATTCTTCTCTGAAATTATGGATAAAATTTTCTAATGACCTCAGTAGGATAGATCCTTTCAATAATTCTCACTCCACTGATTGCAGTGGTTTACTAGTAGCATTAATTCTTTGTAAATAATATTCCAAATCACTGTCATTAAGGCAATTTCATGTTTGTCCATTCTCTTCAGAAATGAAGTCGCATCCACTGTGGTAACTTTTTCTCCTTCTGAATTACAATTTTCAGTTAAAGCCTAGCTAATACAGCATATGCTCTTACTGACCATCTTGCATTAGAAACTCTTTTCATTGTGATGGAATGTTTACCCATTTCTAGATTTCTGATTAAAATTTTTCAGCGATTGGTTGACACAGAAAAAAAATGTGAATAAATTCTCCATAAATATAAAATACTCAATATTGCAGTGCTACAACTTTCTGCAGTGAAATTTCCAATTAAATTTAAGGAATGATTAGCACATGGAATAAAAACTGCACTTGGGCTATGTTTTTTAATATGTGCTTACAAACCTGAATACTTTCCTGACATATTACAAGCATTATCAAATGATTGTCCTTGACGGTTTTTAATACTCACTCCTAATTTTATTAAAGTTTGCAAAACTTCTTATTCCAAATATGAGGATTCCACAAATCTTTCCATTATATTATCACAGGATGAAACATCACAAAAGTTACTTGATCAATATGTGAAACATCGGGAGTGGAATCAACAACTATACTATAATAAGTCGCACATTTGATTTCTTCAATTATTTCCGCTCTTACTTGATTTCCAATAAGACTTACAAATTCATCCCAAATAATATGAGATAGTTTACATCTCATCCTTGATTGGCATATTTTTGTAGATGTAACTTCAAAAACTCATTATATTCACTTAGATATTTCAAGCAGGTTAAATAATTTCCTTTCCTATTGGAATCTTTGCTTTCATCGTGACTCCTAAATCGTAATCTTAAGTGACTCAACAATTTTATTGTTGATATAATTCTTTTCAACACTTCTCCCCAGTAACATTCTTCTTTTTCCTTTTCCTGTAATAGTTGAGTATCAATTTTATTGTATTTTGCTAATCTTTTATGTGTAGTACACATTGCTGACATGTGTTCTTTTGAAACTTTGTGGTCCGATGAAATAACTTCTTGATCTCCGATTTTGTAAACCAGTTATTAATTTAGACTTTATTGTTGAAAAGAGTTTGCAAGGGTAGCAGCGAACACTTTTGCTTGTTTCTGAAAATATCAGCCAATTTCTCTTTTCCATAATTCCATTTGATTTCTTTCTGTAGAAATGATAAGAAAGTCCTCCGTAATACACTTCATCTCTGTCTTTACACACTGATTTTAAATTCTCTATATTTCCAATATTTTTTGGTTTGTTATTAAGAATATGATCAATAGTAGCATCTGTTAATATTGTTGGCCATATAGCTATATCATTTATTTCTTCAATATCTATATCAGAGTGTCTTTCAGGACTATCTATATGTTCTGCATTTTTGCAATCCTTTTTTTAGTAGCAATTTCAACCTCTTGATTCTCAACTTGTTCTTCTTGCTCTTTAGAAGAAGTTTCGAATGTAGACAATTCAGAATTATCTAATGTAAATGTTGATGGCAACTCTGTCTCTGTATTAACTTTTAAAAAATTTTGCAATGAATTTCTTGGGCTTTCAACAATTTCTAGGTTTTTTAAAACTTTTTTCACATTTCTGTTCTACTTGGATGTCTCTTCATTTTTTTGCTGTGAAGAAATAGTTTTTTTTTTTGTAAAATAGTTTAAAAGCTTTTAGCCTCACAGCACCATCTGATGGCGAGTACGGTCCCTCCATGACTACCATTCATTTTTACCTATTTCCAATCAAAATATAATTTAGAAAAAGCCTTCTGGAGATAAATCAGCTTCAGAAAAACCAAAATTTATTTACGATAATTTTTTCAAAAGCAGGGTATTTAAATTTAAATCAAATTATTATTTTGGGAAGGGTCAATTTTTTGTGTGTAATTAAAAAAAAATATTACTTAATTTGGGCCTATTTATGATATACTAGTTTCATCCCCTGATATACAATTAAAAGTTAGATTCCTACCAAAACTCAAATTCTCTTCAAAAGCTTAAATAATTATAGGAGGGTTGATTGTTTACAAAAAATATAATTTTCCTTGAATCCTAATGAAAAGACATTTTAAGACCTTGGGACCCCTTAATATTCTGAAACCATATTCAGCCATTTAGTCCGCTTACCACTTAACCCACCTCTGACTGTATTATGAATATGTTTTATATATCTTAAAACTTTTGTTTTTTAAAATGTGTCTCTGAGATGTATTTCTATAAGAGTCTTGTTGGATTTTGAAGCATCTCATATGGGAATAGTTTTCTAATACTGCTTAGCTGCAATTTATTTATTTAATAAATGCGTATAAAGTAGTACTTATTAATCAATATAATATGAACATGTACTAAAAAGAAAAACTGATAATTAATATGTAATGAGATGTAACAAATTCAAAATTTTGGTTATTTAGTAACCTTTAAAAATTAACACAACTTGGAGCCTGGAAATCCAAAGATTCCAGATTAAATGGGAGAGGTGGTCATTCTACTGTAGTACAACATACATAAATTAGAAAAATTAAAAAATGTTTAAAGAACCTGCATATATATTGCACTATATAATATTTATAGAATCTATACTTCATCAGTTTTTCATAAATTGTGTTAAATGAGTGAATGCTTTGTGAAAGTAATAGAATTATTAATAATTTTGTAATTCAAAATATAATTGATATACTTTATAAAATTATAAAAATTTAATTTAGAAGCAAACATTGCTTTCTTCAATTCTGATACTACTGCAATTTGAATAATCAGTATATGCTAATGTTTATTAAATCCTGTTTAGCATTTTCCTTTTCATATTCTGAAGACTAGTTTCTGATTTGTTGACTTTGTCAGTGAGGACTTTTGGTGTTGGATTTTTTTGCATCTTTCATTCAGTAGCTATCATTTTCTCCTTTTTGTTTACTATCAAGTTACTAGCCTCATATTTTTTCTTCACATCTCTATGCCACCTACTGTAAGTTTTAGCAACTAATAAATGTCAAGTGATAGTTCGTAATCCCTTTATAATGCTGTCCTATCCAGTATACCAGACAAGTTTTAAGCTTATGACTTTCACCAATGAGAAGCTTTGGATCTTGGAGCAGTACACTTGGATCTTTAGGGTCTAATGCAGCTTCCTTCTAAGAAGCAGCCTTCATTTAGCTATCTTACAACTTTCCCATATAGATTGAAAATGTTTTTTTTTTTTAATTTGGGCTGATAGCTTGATAGCTGATAGAAGAAACCTGCATTAGATTCTAAAGTTCCAAGTGCACTATTCTAAGATTCAAAGTTCCCCATTGTTGAAAGCCATGAGCATGAATGTAGTCTGGAGATATTGAATAAGACAGCATTATTACTGACATTTTTTAGTTATTAAAGTTTACAAAAGGAGATATAGAATGTAAGAAAAAATATGCTGCTGAAACAGCAATGAGGAAGTTGAAATCATGTGACAAACTGCTAGTCTGAAATTCAAAAACACTTAATGATTTGAATCCAAACCAATTTGCTTGTGCACTTAAATAGATCTGATACTGGTTTAATGTCCATATATTTTGGTATCCTCAATTTCATAACAACTAGGCATTTCTGTATTTGGACTAGGATTTGTGTAAAAGCCAAAAAAAAAACATTGTGTAATCCCTAGCTTACATAATACTTGCCATAAGTGAATTCTATTATTTCTTCTCCAGTTCATACTATTATAAGCTTGAGGTATCAGTAGATGCTAGTATTTGTTAAACTCCTATGCAATACTATTCTATCTACATTTCCAAGCTTTGGCTTATGACTTTTCATCAAATCTAAGTACAATAACCTATGTAGAACAATAGAAGCATTGGATAATAACTTTGTAATGATTAGCTAAAGACATACCTTAAAAGATGTAAGTTATATTAAAGTTTTCAACGGAACTCTAGATGCTGAAATGAAGAAATAAATTACTTCATGAGGATAGCAAATAATGTCATACTATCACAAATAATAATTAAGAATAATCTCTTGATTGTTAGACTCTATTGCCTAATTATTCAATCTTTCTTTAAACTGAAAATTTAGCATGTACTTGCATTCATAGTTATACCAAACAAAGTAGTATGGAGACTTATTATTTGAAACTAATCTTGGGATATATTTTAGCAGTACCATCTGATATCTCTTGATTACTCTTGCTTATATGAATGACTCGCAAGTAGAATGAATGATATGGATTAATATACACAATTTATCTCGGTGAAAAGACTAGTGGTTCACTCTCCAAGCTGCTTGGAGTGCTATCTAAATCAATGCTTGTGTTATGTAGTGACATATTTTGCCTGTTCATCACAAAAAAATTTAAGACACTAGCCTGTCTGAACCCAGACTTGTGGTATGAAATGTGAAAATGTTTTGTACCTTTGCAGATCATTTTCTTCACTTTTCTGGTAATATGAAATCTTTCAAACTACCTGAAAATATTCTTGTGATTCATGGATTCACTGCACATGCAGTGTGAATCATTGCAAACATTTGTGGCAGTATTGCCCCATTTAAAAATAAAGTTGAATTTTAGAGAGTTGTTCCACTATGAGTTAAATGAAACACGATCACATTTCATGTTGCAACTTGTCATTCAAGTGCTAGCATCTTAAAATATTTGTGGTAAATAGCTAAACTATGGTGATATACAATAATGCATTGATTCAATGCTGCTGCTGCAAGCAGCTTGAGAAGAGGACTAGTCATCAGTTGGCTTTTCATTGGGATAGCTTGGGAAGAGGACTAGTCATCAGTTGCCTTTTCATTGGGATACACTACGTACGTATATATTCATAAATTAGATATAAAACAATTGTTCACTGATATAAATAAACTGTTACAAGTGAAATTTGAATCTAATAAAAATAAACAAAGGAAAATATTAAACAATGAGTATTGCCAATTGCTCAACAAGCTTTGTGATAAATGCTTAGCCTGACAGAGATATTTTAAATGCTTTCTCTGGCTAAGCATTTATCACAAGGCTTGTTGAGCAATTGGCAATGCTCATTGTTTATATCTTACAAGCTTAAGAGAATTGGGTCATGTGATCTTTGACTTTTATTTTGAAGGAAAATATTATTTATACTGATAGAAGACATATAATTAAAGTGAATAAGATCAAAATTTAGGTTAGTTTGAGATATGAGTCTTGAAATACTTTTCATTGTAGTTCATTTACAGTCACCATTACATTGTTAAAGTATAATAAATTTGAAAATATTATGTTAGCAGATTGATTCATAACAAATAAAATAAGATATTAGCTTATATAGTAATTAATGGAAGATCAAAACAAATTTCAAATAAGAATTTGTAGGTTTAATAAAGTTGGTCAACTATTAACACCAGTTGACTATGTTTTAAAATAAGACTAATGAAAGCTCAAGTCCATAATTATACATATTTCATATTGGTATAAACTTTTTTATATATAGAATAGTTTTTCAGTTGCCTATTAAAAGAGAAAAAAACTTTGTTCAATTAATGAATAATATTTCTGTAGTATAAAATTACACTACAGAAATATTATTCATTAAATGGATAATATCTAGTCTAATGAATGACTAATAACAATTATCAATAAACTTTGTTTAGACTTTGCTTATGAAACGACAATTGTTAACTCTAAATGACATAAAATTGAAATGATGACTTTTAATGGTATACCTATTTTAACCATTTTAGATTTGGATAAAGATATCTCGGTTTAATAAAATCTAAACAATTTTTGTTTTTAAATTTTAAACAAGACCTTATGAGCTATCTGGATAACTTGTATAAAATGATAGAAATATGTTAGTTTCAAAAATATTGTAATAGTTTAGGAATAAGTGAACTTGTCTGATTTTAAAATACTTCTATTGTTCCAATTTTCAAAAAGAAAGAAAACAAGATGCAATAATTATCATGGAATGTCATTATTATCTACAACAGCAAAGGTATTGTCACAGATTTTGTTAAATAAGTTGCTTCCAATCATAGATGAATGCTTATCAAAGATTCGATAGTGTTTTAGACAATCAATAAGCACAGTAAACATAGTTTTTTCTTGTCAAGAAAAATATCAAGAATAAAACAATGATTTATTATTGATTGGATTAACTAATTGAATAGATTTTTGAAATTGCTAAATTACTTTATTGTCCACCAGAGTTTATTTGTATTATACAGCTTCTATGTCAGGGGTCCCCACCCCTATGCCTGCGGGCACCATGGCGCCCGCAGACCATTTTAAGTGTGCCCACCGCTATCCGAATACGATAAAAAATTATTTATCTGATACAAATAAATTTAATTTTTAAAATTTCTTATAAATTATCGTTTTATATTGTAATCAAATTGTAGGGCATATTATACTTTTACAGCGTAAAAATATAAACGTTAATTATATGTTAAAATTTTATTTTTGAAATAAATATTTTTTTGTACATTATGTGTATTATTAACAATATCCAACTATAAATTTACATTGAAAAAATAAATGGTGCCCGCCATCTGGCTGGTATTATAGAATGTGCTCTTTTGTGCAAAAAGGTTCGGGACCCCTGTTCTATATGATGGAATAAGAGAAAATGTTATTACTGCAGGCAGAAATTCTGAGGCCTTTGAAAGGAAAACTGGTATTCAAAAGGGATGAGTATTCATTCTAACATCATATCCTGTTTGTATGTTTGTAATCTTTAGAGTTGCTAATAACTGATTTAATGAAGCAAGATTTGAGATGTGATACAGCTTGCAATTTTTAAGTGAAATTAATTAAAAACAAGGACTTCATTTCCTTGGATTCTGGATTTGCAATATGTTTAGATTGTGCTACCTTTGCCAGATCAAAAGATAATGTACAGAATATAATTACTATTTTGAAGACAACATACAAAGACTTTAGTAATTAATGTTAAAAGAATTAGAGTTCTTTAGCAGTCTCATGGAAGAAAAATATTCAGAAACTTTTAAGTTTAGATGATTATTACCTTGAGAATATAAGCCACTTTAAATATCTTGTGGCTTTTTAAGTAGAAAGGTGGACATAGATGCTGCTACTTTTAGCAAGTTAAAAGATAACACATTTCATTATATTAAAGTAATTATTGCAACTAAACTATCTATATACAGAACTATTATTTTCCCTAAATTAGCATGTGAAAGTAAAATATGGATACTTTATTGACACAGAAATTTTTAATTTAATGATACTTCACAAAATTTTATTCATACAATGACAATTATCATCGTTGTTGGATGAGATGTATAAAATGAATGAAAAGTTCAAGATTTTTCTAGTAGGGATTTTATGTTAAACTTGCTCATGATATCTGTTGGAAAGGGTCTTAAAGGCATTGCAAAGAAGTGTAATGTTCATTGTTTTCATTGAGATGTGGCAAAAAGCAAAATACATCGGAAAGTTACAATTAGATATAATAATGTGAAAGGCTAAAATCTTCAACAGATACACTTTAAAAATGCTTATGTGACAGCCAATCAGATGTAATAATGACTGCACTTGGAACTCTTAATTCTAAAACACAAGTCAGAACTATGAGAAAAAGATTGGCTGTCACATAAACATTTTTAAAGCGTATCTGTTGAAGGTTTTAGCCTTTCACGTTATTACTATCATCTGCGTTTAATAAATTTAATTAGATATAATGTTGAAATATTTTTAAGAAATGTTTTTGCAGAAGTCCAAAGACAGCATTGGTAAATATCAAATAAAGCAATGGACCAGCATGTTCTATATGTAGACATTTGCGGTTCACAGATTAGTTTGTATAATCATCATGAAACTCATCTCTAATGTAGTATTTTTTTTTCTTGGAATGGCTGTACTCATTTGCAAGTGGCGCCTTCTATTGATGTTGAATATTGGTTTGTGTGTAACAATAAATTTAAATGAAGATTATCAGACTTATGAGTGAATCTTTTAAAAACACATATTATAAAGAAGTAGCAGTATCTGTAGTTCTATTCATTTATTCGGATTCGCACATATCTCTCTCTCCATTTTTAAAATAAACATTAAAAATAATGATAAATTATTAACAGTTTCTCAGCAATCTAATATCCCAAGATAACTAATACATTTGTTTCATAATTTCATCATGTGAAAAACATGTTTATATATTATATATCATCTTCGATTCATTTTTAATCTAAGATACTTTTAATATGATCAAATATAATAAATAGCATACTTAATTTGTCCATAATGTTGCTTCCATAATCACTTAATAATTCAAGTGAAATAACACAACTAATATTATATAATTATTTTATTTTAACTGGTTTTCATCCAATATTAGATCCTAATATTGGATGAATAAAATAATTATTTTGTAATAGTTATTTATTTCAAATGCATTGAAATTATAAATTGAACATCCCCAGCAGGATATATTTTAGTGATTCACGTGTTTTAAAGCAATTAATAATTATAATCCAATTGTAAAATGAGGTGATATTGATTGTGGATATAAAAAAATATATAGACTATGCAAGTTAAAAATACCGGTTTTATTAATGACTATTAAAATATAATTGCATTTAACCCTAATAAATTTAAAACTATTATTAACAAAATTGATTTCTTGGGTATCCTATATTGTCCATGTGACATTTATGATTGATTAACCCATTTATTGAAGTGGACTCTGTGTCAAGTTTATTTTTTAGCATTCTTTGTAGAGCAATATTAGTGACTGGGTCTGGAATTTTATACTTTGTATTTGTTGAAGTAAATTAAAATCTATATGCATTATTCATACCCTGGGTAAATTCCTATTATCTTCATTAAAGATTTTTACAAAATAATAAAATGAGATTTAAAAATATATAAAATATATTTTTAAAACATTGCAAATTATAGAAGTATATTGTAAAGAACATTGTTTTATGGTCACTGGTACATTCACCATTGCCAATAAATAATTAACCATGTGATTGTATCATTATATCAGCGTGCATCTTAAGATTGTGCATTATGTCTGTTGGACAACTAAAATCATATTTGGACTGTTCAGCTATTAACATTATTATACAGTCTGGACAGCATTTTGATAGATTAATGTTTTAATTAACAAGATTCACTTTGCTTTCAAATTTGACACTTTGACGTTCAGAAAAGAATCCTAAATAAAACTTACATGCAATAAAGACACATTGACAACTAAACTGTATATAATCATATCTATCTATATATAATTTTTATTTTACAGGAAATAAAAAATTAAATCGTCACAGTTTATATACAAATATTTTAAATGATCAAATTTCAATTTTAAACTTTGTCTATAATATTCCTTCTTTTATATATAAAATTTAAAAATCATTTTATAAAATACAATTGATACAGCCAACTCGGTATAAATAAAAAATTCTTAATATATTAACCTGCTTTCTCATGCCTTATGGGAACCTTTATCAAGGTTACCTTTTTTTATAGAAATAAAAGATAAAGTTTCATGTTTACTTGTTAGTCAAAGAATCAGTGTTTTGAAGGAATATAATTTAAAACATAATTATGAAATATAAAAAAAAATAAAGTTTACAAAATTGAAATTTTACTTCAAAAACAACAATCTGTAGGGAAAGCTAGATTTGTTATTTTAAGAACTTATAGTTAAACATTCAAAATGTTTTAGTGGACGTCAATTTCTAAAACAATGAATGCTGAAAATTGCAAAAATGCCCCCCCCCCCCCAAACCAAAGTTAAAACTATTCATAATATTTTGTCATCAAGAAAGTATGTTTCTGAAAGAATTAATAAAATGCAAATAACATCAGTGAAAATCTTGAATTCAAATTGCAAAACACTATCTATTAATTAGTTAAATTTATAATAGCCTATAGTATTTAATATCATTTTTTATAAAAATTTTATTTTAGCTTGCCAACTTAATTTTTATCAATATCAACGATAATATTTCCATAATTTTTTCAAATGCTTGATGAAACTATACATACTTCTGGATTGATATAAGGAGCCATATTTATCCATGTTTGTGAGAGAAATCTTAAAATGAATTTTTAGAAGTGAAGATATTTTTCAAGAAATGTCAATGAGATTTTAATAAAACATAATATTTCTTAATCAAAATTAGTATATATAATCAAATATAGTGCAAAATCAACAACCTGAAAAACAAATTTGTAGCTAAATTATTGATTAAACGGGATAAAATTTTCTCCAATAGTAAATTTTGTCTTTTCATTGCATTATGCATCAGTAAGTATCGTGTTCAAATTAATGAAAATAAAATATATGTTGAAGTTTATCAAAAAATAGTAAATTTTATACATTCTTGAGGACTAAATCAATAATGGTTTCTTCATATATCAAGATTTACTTTATTATAGAGAAATTCATTGGCATATCTATGACAAAATTTTTATATTTTGAGAATTTTGCAATGAAATCAAAATGTTTTTTGAGATGAGAATATGAAAAACATCTTGATGATAAAAACTGTTTGCAAACATTTGATTTCCATTACATATATATGGTATTTAAATTTAAAACTTCAAAGTCAAAATTTAGTTGTAATACCCATAGACAATTGCTTGAAAGCTTTTATGTTGGAATTTGGAAAAGATAAAAAAAATTGTAGCATCATTCATATTCATACTTGCAAAAAATTATCAAGAAATTATATTATGGTTGCAATTTCAATAAATATGTTTCAAATGTTCAAGAATAATTATTTGAATTTGAAAACTTAGGCATGTGAAAATGATTTTTTTTACTATTTAGTTGGGTTTTTTTTAATGCCAAAGAAGCAAACAGTAATATCCTAATGGAATTGATTGAAATCCAATGTAACTTGATATTAATTAAAAGTATAATGATGCTGGTATTCCAGATTTTTATTTGTATTGACTAGAATATTGCATATTTATTTGCTGCAAGAACTTTGATAATGTTTGGTGTGCATATTTATGTGAATAATTATTTTCCCTTTTAAAGACTAATAAGATTTCACATTCAACACCTATATTAAAAACAGCATTATAAATATTTAAAAAATTACACTTTTGATATTAATACAAATAGTTTCTGCCAAAAATCCAAAATTTCTAATAAAAATTTTTTTCTAATTTCTCTGATATTGAACTTTGTTTTAACATTTGATATTAATATTTAAAACTAATGTTTTTTTTTTTTTGTTTTTTTTATAAATTCATTAATATATATAAAATTTAAGTGAATTATTTTTGAGTACAAATAAAAGACCGTTTTCTTAACTCTCTAATTTTTTTTAATGTCTGCAACCAGTAAATTCTTAGTGTAAATTTGGTGACCTGTATTTATATATGAGTGACATCATTGCTCTAAGAAACATTTAATTTGCTCCACATCTAGTTATAGTGAATAAATATCAATTCTAAGATAACAATTTTCAACATCTCTACAAGCACAATTAAATTGTTTATTCAGAAGGTACATTAATTTGTTAATGTTATATATATATATTGAGAAGGCAAAAATATTGATGCATAAAAACTTGTCAAATAATGATTGTGCAATCAAGTCATGACTTATACAGCTAATGACTAAGTTAAAATAAATTAAAACAAATTATACTGGTATATCATTAATTATCACATGACTCCAGCTTACACATTACTGCTTCAGCATACTCTTTCTTTCACCACAACTATGCCACCTAATGTAAGCTTAAGTAACTAATAGATGTCAGATGATAATAAGTCCCTGTCCATAAGCTAGAAATTTAGTCTGGGGATATTAGATAGGGTAGCACTAGAAAGGGATTAATTAAGCACTATCATCTGGCATTTAATAGTTCTTAAACCTTACATTATATGGCATAGCTGCCATAAAAAAAAGTATATTATTTAGTTAAGATATACATTTAAAAAATTAGTTTTAATAAGATAATGTAAATATATATAATCTTATTTGACATTTTATTTAATAAGTTTTCTGACTTACTAGAATTGACAAGTAATCAAAATTATGTATGTTTTGATTTCAAAGCACATTTTTGCAACTAAATTAACATTGCAAGTAATAACATTAATAGCATGTATGCATAAATAAAAGTTTATGCTTAAATATTAGTTCTTTCTCTGGAATAAAAATTTTTTTTTTCATATGTCATAGCATCGGCCGGGATGCAAACCCACAACCATCTGCAACCAACTACTTGCTTGCAAGGCAGCTGCGATAACCTCTCAATTGATAATTACATCTTAGTTCATCTGGAAATTTTTTTTATAAAATTAAAATTAATATGATTATATAGATAAAGTGAAATATCAATTTACTTGGCTTTGTCATTCATCAGTTGACTGATAGAGGTTGAATTTGTCCTTAGATAAGACAAAAATATAAATCTGGATGATGCACTATTCATATAATGCTCATAGACTAGTACTATTAATTTATATGAGTTTTCTTAGAAGACCTGTATTTTTCAGTTTCTGCTTCGGCAATTCATTATGGTAATTGAGAATGTCATATCCCCCATTAGTATTATGTCAATTTCTAATTGAATTCTTAAAAACATTTTAATGAGATTGTTAGACAGCATTTGTATACACATTTTTTGGGGAAAGAAATTTTGAAAGTTTATCATTTTGTAATTATTGATTGATAAATATATTTTACATTCTTCTAAACAATAATTTAAAGAATGGAAAAATAAAATGTTTACATACTTATTTTTCATAGCAAAATAAATATTAACACTTGAAGTGTTCATTCCCATCATGCCACATTATACATTTATTGCAATTTATAATTTGTGATGAAACCTGGACTGCCAATAAAACTGAATCAATTTAAAGTAGAGGTTTAAAGTGTTCGGTTCAATGAAATTTCAATCTTTTTATCTATCATAGTAGTAATATATACTAAATAATAACTAGAGTGTAAACAAAAGCAGTATCATTTTTGTTTTTTCAACATTATAAACATTCTTGAGGTATGCCATTATAAAGGAAGGGTTCAAGTTCCTTTATATAATAAGATTTATATAATGCCCTAGCAAAAAGTGTGTTATGTATGATATGGAGACATATATGTTAATGAAAAAAAATGAATAAAGATTATTGAAAACACTTTTTGGAGATCTGAGAGATCAAAGTAAAAAAAAAAGATGTGAAACAAGATCAAAGAAATAAAAAAAAAAAGTGGTATGGTTATGTTGGAAGAATAAATAAAAACATCAGTGATGAAATTGGGAAATGGAAGAGTAGAAAGAAAGATCAAGGAAATAATGGTAAACAACATAGGAAGTAATGAACTGTTAGAGGCAAATGTTATGGACAGATACAGAACATGAAAATATGCTTTAGATTGAGGGACAGCTTTAGTCATGAAATATCCTGAATAAGAAATTTTTTGGAAAATATTCCATTAAAGCATGTTAGAATAACTAAATAAAAATTACAAATGCTTACATGCATCTCGATGGTATATAAATAAAATAATGAAACTTATGCATATAAATGCATATTTATACTTGACTGGATTATGAATAGTCCACAAACCCAGAATTGTTTACATTACCTGATTTGATAAATTAAAAAAATAATGAAGTACTATATGGATTACAAATGCTTACCTGAATACTGATTTTATGTGAAGAAAATAATGAAACTTATGCATATAAATGCACATTTACTTATTGAATTCTTTACCCAAGATAAATCAAAATGAGCCTTCATTTGAAATGAAGGATGAACTTTATTACAATGACTTGTAAATGAACTATTGATCAATAAACTGTTTCTAACCTTTTCATAAATGAACTGAAAATGAGTCATCACATGGATATTAAAGAACTATTGAAAGAAGGACTTTATTATACAACAAATTACATTCTTTAAGTACTATTATTGGAAGTATACCAAAGAAACACAAAGGACCGTAAATGAAATATTTGTTTGAATTAAGTGAAACTCTGAATTAAATGCTATCAGTTGTCTTCATTATTATCTCTGTTGTCTTCATATATTACACTCCTCTCTGTGAATTAACTAAATGACTAAAGATATAAATTGTTAAAAAACTATTGAAAGAAGGACTTTATTATACTCTCAACAAATTACATTCTTTAAGTTATATAAAAATGTTATTGGAAGTAGGCCAAAGAGATACAAGGGACTGTCAATGAAATATTTTGTTTGATGGACATTTAATTAAACCTGTTGTTAAATAAAATTGTTGTTACTTAAAATTAATTTTAGTTATATAGTTGTTCAGTTCTATTATTTTTTGCATCACTTATCATTCATTGCACTTGTTCACAAGAATCTCATGCCTCCTGAGCTATGTCTGGCATAACTAGACCTACATAAGTCAGGTTGTAGTGAGATGGAACTCTAGTGGCACTGTTTGGAAAACCAAACACAGAAATGTCTAGATGCTTCCAGTCTCTATGGTGCTACATCCTCTGATGAGCAGGAAATATTGTTGTAGGGGGGGTTAACATCTGCATTGGGGAATGCCAATCGATAGTCCCTTCCTGCAACATGCTCATCAGGAAATTGTTACAACCGAGGTAATAAAGGGGTTGTATAGTGATCCGGTTACTATAAATAACAGAATACGGTATTTATAATGCACAAGAATCTATTTTATTCAAAAATTAATATACAAAATTTTACCTTTATTCAAATATAATCATGTCATCTTCTGGAATATCATGATAAAATTTCAAACCAAGAATTTCTGCCTGAATGTCTTATAAATTTATTTCTTATAGAACCATTGTCTCTAATCTCTTATGTCCAGCACTAAAGCTATCCTTAAATGAGCACATCTTGTCCATGTAGCCTGCTTATAGTGCACATTGGCAGTGAGATGTCAGTCATTTTATCCCATGAATTCTTCACTCAAATCATGATCTTTTGCAGGCTAGGTTTCACATAGTTTCCACATTCATTTTTATCCAATCTATTTTCAATGTAGTCATTGATTTCTGTGTGCAAATGGTCTTTGAATAACTTAAGTATTGCAATATCAAATCTGAAGATAGACAGCCATTCCTACAGGAATAATTATTCAATCTATTCTTTGTGTTAAGAAGTTATCATATCTTTAGCACGGTGTATGCTGGCTGAATCTCAACCAGCAGATCTCTTTGGTTACCTCATAAAAGTGGTAGCATTAAGTTGAGCCACTTTCTTATAGCTATCTGTGTGCACCGGATTTTTTCAGTTTCAAGTGAACATAAATGAAACATGTTCAAACTTCTTGTTTTTGCCCTTACTGATGATTAAAAGTGAGGTTTTTTCTCAGATGAATTGCCAAAATACACATAACACATGCACTTTCATAACTAGTGACAGGAACGTAGACTGATGAGGCACTCCTCCGATCATCATTTTAGATTCTTGAGCCATAAACACTGCAGTTTCATCTATAGCAATCATGTTGGAGAGTTGGTATTTATAAAAGTCAATGCCATCAACAAAAGCCTTGAATGCAATCACATTTAATAACTTCAGCATCTTCCAGCTTGAATAGTGCCATCTTCTTAGAAACAGTTTGTGTCATTGAAGAAAGCCATCTATCCAGTGTTGTGATGCTTTGAATTCTTTTGGGAATCTGTAATTATGGTACCATTACCAGGGCAAATACTTAAATATCAATCAGCCTTGCCAACCACCAAAGCCCTTGCTCTTCATAGACAATCTCTTCCAACTTCATAAATAATGGTTGCTGCTCTGATCCACACTTATTATGCTTCTTAGCATTTTCCTCATCCACTTGGTGACATGAGGTTATCGTACTCTGCTCGCCATTTTCGGACTATTTGGAAATTCAATTTCTCTTTGCAGAAATGTATGAGATTCTGGTGCCGGGAGTTCTCACAATTCCATTTTTGTATTCAATAGAATAACTTTTTCTTTTTCCACCCATTTTGTCTGGGAATTTTATTTTCTTTAAATCTATTAAGGTAAATCAAATGTTATGGTAATGGAAGAAATAAGAGATACACAGCAAAAAAAATGAAAATAATATTCTGATATCATTTCTTTACTGTAAGCATGTCTGTTATAATGTATGATGTACATAATAATATAGTAATTCCAAAATCTATGCTCATCTGATTAACTTTCATTATAAAAGAAAAAAAAACTAATGCATTTGATAATATAGTAAATATTTTCCCATCACCAGAGGTCACTCGTGTGTTGTGTCTGCATTCTGATTAATTATTTGTGAGTCTTAAGATTGGACAATGTTAGAGCTTCTTTATATTGTTAGAGCAGTACTGGTGTGATTTTACTGAAACACATTTGCAAAACAGAGAAATAATGTATGTCAAAAATTTTCTTTATTTTCCTAACTATGGTTACATTACAAACATCCTAAAAAATTTGTGCTAGACTTACTTTCTGGTTGGGTCTTATTTTTGGAGAAACCTGATAGTTATCCAATATAAGAGTATACAATCACATATGCACCAATTTCTATACTTTCATAAAAGCATTCAACCAATTAATTCAGTGCAAAAATTCCAGGCACAAATCCGAACTGTTAAGCAATAATAAAACTTCATCCTAATCTTTCCGTTTATCTTTTTTTTTTCTCCTTTAATCTGGCACATCTCTATATACATAATTCTAACAACATATTATCTGGACTGTCAGCCATTTTATTTTTCCATTATTTGACAAAATTTGACTTCCTTTCAATTAATCAGTTTTAAACCTTTTAGTATTATTAATATAGCTGCTTTATTTAATTGTTCATTTACTTATCCCATATTTTTTTCATTCTCAAGTCAATACATAACTACTTCAATTCTCACAAAATCTTACATTATATATATATATCTTTAGAACATTTTTTTTTCTTTGATTTAAAAAATTATTATGGCTAAATGCATCATTGGTCTCTATAATCATTCTTAATCTTGTTCAATTTTCCATTTTTTTTTAAAGAATACTAAACCCTCTGGAATCTTTCTTAATTTTTTGTTATGAACAATTAGTCTTACTTTATCTTTTTTTTTTTCTAAAAGAATTTTTGCATGGTTTTGTAAAAGTATATATTTTAGTGACTTCTGTTCAGTGATTCAATGTTTTTCAATCTAACTTTTATCTTTTTATTATCTATAATATCATTCTCCCAATTAACAGCATAATGACATTCTATCATCATCTGGTACATATCTATGTCCACACATTAATAATTGCAAATGTATCAGGGC